>JAJHUR010109047.1:909-47063 GCA_027495735.1 Lutjanus campechanus | reverse complement strand
TGGATATACCCGTGCGTAATTTTGCGCACTTCAAACTTTAAAAACTCTTTCCGATTGGTTTGTAACGGGGCAGAGGAGGAGGACTGGAGGATGAGATGATTACATATTTCCATGACATTTGCGGTTCATTTATTGTAATGGTTTTTGCAGGTGTTCATGTAAAATAAACTATTTACAAGTGAAGCTGCTTTTGGAGACGTGTCTCTCGCGCTATCACTTCTCAAACCAGGAGATTTGTCTCCTGGCTTTGGAAATCTTTTCTCTTTCCTCCTTGTAGATCCGCCCTCATTGCCACTGCATCCGCCACTGGGGAGCCGACTTTCTGATTGGTTTATTGCATGTTCGGCCTACATTCGCAGTGGGCGGGGCAGGGCAAAATATCACTCGCACACCTGAGTGGGGACGGCAAAGGAGGATTTGGACACACCTTGAATAAATTAAATCCATTGCACGTCAGACCGGCGTCAGACAGGGCTCTAAGGTTCAAGTGGTTTTCACTCCAGTGCGCCGACCGTAAGATAGCAAACGCGCCGGGCCACGCCTTCGTTTTGCCTGTATGCTCAGACCGCCCGCCCACAGCGGATCAGACCCGGCGCAAGTCAGTTTGCTATCTTACCGAAATGCCAAAAACGGCACTTGCGCATGCGCTGTCACATGCGCTGGCGGCGCACCGGCATTGCGCCGAGCGTAAGATACTGCCCCCAGTGTCAAATCACATATGACAGTGTAATGCAATGTGAAAACATGAAGCTAAAAGTTTTCTCTAAGTTTGATCATGTCAAGTTGTTATAACAAAGACATTGGCAGGTCATGTTGTCTTGGTTAATGTTAAGTTGTCATAAAAAAAAGTTGTTGTTTTTTATTTGTCTTGGTTAATGTCAAGCCTGTCATAACAAAGACATTTCTGTCTTGGTTAATGTCAAGTTGTCATAAAAAAGTGTCTTTTTATTTGTCTTGGTTAATGTCAAGCCTGTCATAACAAAGACATTTTTGTTTTGGTTATTGTCGAGCTGTCACAACAAAAACATTTCTGTCTTAGTTAATGTCAAGTTGCCATGACAAAGACAACAAACAATGTCAACTTTATATTAAAGACATAATTGAGCAAATGACACTTACAGTGATAAACATTCCTGAAGACTCCTTCATGTTCATGACAGGTGTCTTGACAAGGTTATGACAGTGTCATGACGGTCTTATGCACACCCCTTCAAATAAAGTTTTACCTGTTGTTTTGTACTGCTTTACTGCGCCTCATCCTGCCAGCTGCCTGCAGGACTGGAGGCTGTGCCTGGAACTGCTTTGCCTGCCCTGGATACAGTTTGATTGGTTGGAGGTTGAACACAGTGAAAAAGCAAAGGTGTGGTCATTACTGTGGTGGGTCAGCATCATTCAGGCTATCTGTCCGGATCCCATATTATAGGTTTATCTGTCCTCTGTTCTACACAGTGATCTCAAAGCTTGTTACCCTTTAAATGGAGGCTCTCTCACCAGCAGGCTCTGTCTTCAGTGTGTATCTGCCTCATAGCCCCCAGCAGCCCCTGCCATTTGACTGTCATTAGCACAGACAACATTAGTATGGATTTCCCAGCTGAGACAGGATTTAAAAGACGCGTCTCTGAGATGTTTGATATCAGGAGAGACCTATTTATAGTTTTCATGGGCCGTGCCATACATATTAAACACACAGTAAGAAGCTTTCGATCTTTTTAAGTGCCGAGTGAGGCTGGCACCGTCTTCCACTCGTCCTCCCTCCACTCCTGCCTCTTTGATCCAGTCAAGGTCTGTCATTAGTGAGCAACGGATTGGATTCATTAGGTTTGTGATGTGGACTCGAGTCTGTTTCCAGCACTGCAGCCTCACTGCCATATGTGTACCTGTGCCGACTGGTGTTTGATGGCTGTTTGGTTATTTCTTTTGATGCCATTCAAGGGATAGTTTGGATTATTTAAAGTGGGGCTGTATTGACAGTCTGTTGACAGTATTAGCTGCAGTAGATGCTGGTTGAACCAGCACAGAAGCTGAGCAATATACTGCTGTGGACAGGGTCAGCAACAAAAGCTATTTTAACTATTTTGTCTAATTTTCTGAAACAGTCTTTCCTTCATTTCAGTCATTCTCTAAACTGTTTGTGCAACGGTCACAACTGTGTCATGGGCAGGGTTGGGAGGGTCACTTTAAAAATGTATTCCAATACAGTTATTACCTGTTCAAAAAGTCAGTCAGTAACCTAATCCAAGTATCACAGTATTAAAGTAATGTAATTTGATTACCTTTTGTTACTTTTGGGTTACCTCAGTGTAAAATATAGTTTAATTGTTAAGCCTAATATAGTGGTTTTTAGGCTGCAACTAACAACTATTCAACCATTTTCTCCATTAATTGATTAGTTGTTTGATCCATAAAAGATGACATCCTCCTCAGATGTCTTGTTTTGTCTCCAGCTCACTCTGCCAGAGAGGAGTTTTTAAAAAAAGGAAAATATTCACATTTAAGAAGCTGAAATCAGAGAATTTGGACTTTTTTTCTTTAAAGAATGACTCAAAACAATTAACTGACTATCAAATAGATGCAGATTATGGGTGGAGTGGTAAATACAGATGCAGGTAAACCCTCATTGATTGATAAGGCTGATATGATAATAGATGAATAAACTCTCAGCCTCATTTCAAAGGGGTGATAAACTGGGTTTACATCACTTTACCCCGACTACATCCCTGGTTACATTTACTATGAACAGAAAAATTCACTTTTGATCTTCCATGTAAAGTCATATAATAGGAAATTTGCCACCTCCATGTGATTCCTAGTTCATTACTTTCACCTTTGCTAAACATCTCATGTCAAATATTTATGGAATAAATATGTCTGTCTGACAGATTTTGACAATTAATTGGATTATTTGGCGCAAAGAATGAAAGAATGTTCAGAAATTGTGAAGAGTTTGACAATTTCACTGAGAATCAGCTCATTAGTTTTGATCAACAAGTGGTTATTGTGCAAACTGTAGGCAATCGTACTTATTCTTTTGCACATGTGCTAAAACTTGGGAAATTTGCTTGAATGAATGAGAATATCAAGTCTGGTGTGAAAAACATACTAGTTGTTTGAGATTTGAATGAGATCAACTTTAAGTCTACGCTACAGGAAACTGCTGTTATATAAGTCAAATATCACTCTCTCCAAACCAACCAAACTCCATGGGTGAAATCAATCATTTTACTTCGCAGAACACAGGAGTTTCTGTTCTACTGCTGCATCGATTGGTTAGTTCCTTTGTGTTATTGGGTGGATTTGGTGGATCCAAACTAACCTTTTAAAACCCAGAAGTCACACAACAACACAAAGGCACTAACTGATTGAGGCAGCGGTAGACCAGCAAATTATGTGTCCTGTGAGGTAAAATTACTGATTTCGTCCATAGAGTTTGGTTGGTTTGGAGAGAGAGCGATTTTGGGCTTCTATAATCATGGTTTCCTGTTTGGAAAAGGCTGTCTGACAACAAGGTAAAGTGGTGTCAAAATTCTAAATATAGTGTACATTTAAACTGATATTGATTTTATTTTTAGGTGTCTAAAAAAATTCTTGTTGCTGACCCCGTCCATAGCAGTGCATTGATTAGCTTCCATGCTAGCACTCCTGCTGCTTCTCCAAACTGGGGGTTTGTGTACCGGCATCTACTGTAGATTGTACAGTGATTATGGATAACTACCTCATACAACCACACTTCAAATAATAGAAACTATCCCTTTAAAAAAATACCCTTTGTACTAAATAAATCACAGCACTGTACACAAACAGATACAAGCTGAAAGTGCCAGTTAAATACTGAAAGCCAAGTAAATGTTTACAGGTCAGCTTGTGTCATTTAAGGGAATTATTCCTCCTGCTGGGTCTAAAGGCTGTTGATTGGTGTTTTGACAGGCAACACTTAAATTGGCTTCATGGTTCAGCGCTTGAACACAGTGAAATTGCTGTTTACAGCCGACTTACCCCAGCAGATAAAAACAATGCTTCACAATGTAGATGCATCAAAATGAATTCATTCAGCACCAAATATAAGATACAATTGTGCAAATCTCTTTACTAATCAGAGATAATTCTATCTCATTATCTACCTTTTGTTATTCCTCAAATCTTATCAATCTTAGCGTGACATTTGTACGCTAGAGTTCCAGATTTTATATGCTGGCTCATCTACCCCCTGCAGAGGTCATTAAGAAGTGGGCAGGCCCCCCTGTGTTTAGTGATGTGCATGGACACGGGCATCTGATGCACATTTAATTATAGATGTTGCACTGTGCCAAATAACAATCAACATCAGATCTTACTTTAATACTTCATCATCAAGTAAACAAATAACCCAAACTGTCATTAAGTTCGTTCACTTTCCACGGCGTCAGAAATACTGTTTTCTGTTTTCAGCTCAGAATGCTCTGTATTTTTGCATTAGATCTGACGCACAGAAAAGTCAGCTCAGGAAATGTAAGGGTTCATATAAGTGCTGGTCATGGTGCAGCCATCATCCATACTGAATTCAGCTGCAAACATCCTCTACATCAGTGGCTGTTGCTATGGTAATCAGGCGCAAGCAGCAAATTTCCATCAACTAAAATACAAAATAAGAAATAGGCAGCACTTTGTACCATTTTATGTTCTGAATGTCAGCACTCCCGCTGTGCAACTTGAACCTCTTGCTCTCTATTGTCTGCGGCAGTTTACTTGTAGCAGCTGATGATGTGTTGAATATGCAGTAAGTCATCTGGCTGGAGGTCTCGCATCAGGTTGATTATTTGTCTCATAAAACATGCTTTGCACCACTGTATGAAGAAAGAAACAAGTCTGATGTTTCCTATGGGGCGGAGCAGCAGCTGTCATCCCAAAAAAAGCGCCCAGCAATGGTTTCAGCCCATCATCAATAGACGATATATATGTCCAGTCACCCAACCCTAATGTCTGCCATATTCTGCCATTAAATCCTTGTACATCTTACACACTGGACCTTTAAGTCCAAGTTACAAGTTTTTGATTTTGTCAAGTCCAGAAAGTTACATGTAGTGACGCCTGCGAGCTGGTTCAGGCAGACAACTCGAGCTGCACCGCAATCCCACGTGACATCCCTAACTCTCTGTAGTACAAACCAAACGCACCCTTTCAATCTGGCGGTCTGTTTAAACTGCTGAAACCTCCAATCTCTCCCTCTGCCCGTCAATGCTTTCCATCAGTGTCACAGCCTGTTCATTCAGGACCTCAGTGTTTTGGTAAATCAGCTATTGTTGATCTTGTCGCCATGTCTCGTTGGAGTATGGCTCTCGGTCTTCAGGGGAAGAGGTAGACTTTATTCCCAAAACACCGGCTCAGCCAGCAGAGGCTCGCTCCAAGCATGAATTGGATTGGATGCCCTCCTGGCTGGGTGTCCTGAACACAACATCCTGCAAGAGCTCTACGCCCGCGACATTTCAGTTCCATCCGGCGTCAGTTCTATGACTACCTCCTGATTCAAGAAGACTCAGACAGCTCTCCTGCCAAAGGTAAAGCTCCAGCAAGAGTGAGCTGCTTCCCAAGCAGCCTCTCACGCAGCTTCTCCCATTCCTGTGGACGGTTTCCCCTCAAAAGGCCGACATGAGCGGAACCCAGCACCTCCGCTGAATCAGCCATCCTGTCCTCTCCTCTTGACTCAATGACATGAATACCAGTAAGAATTCCTTGGAATCAACATGAATTCCTTTGCCTGCAAAGTAAATAACCCAGGTCATCGTCTGCGACCTTTGACACGGGTCAAACCACTCCGCTCCTGCTGCTGTCACACCCCAGAGGACTCTGGGAACTGTATTTCTAGCTCAACCCAAACGTGGGTTCTCGGCTTCTGCCCCCTGCAGGAGCAATTCCTGCTTCTCTCGGGAATCAAATTTATTCTGTTCTGTTCTTGTGTTCTTGTTTAGTATTGATATTGTTTATTATATCATTATTTTTATTGGGATATACATAAATAAAATAAATAGGTGAAGATCCTGTTATGCAGTTCCTAATCTGCTAAGAAAGATTTGAAAACTATGTGGAATTTTTCTGTAGCTCTTTGGCAACTTGGGCAGAGTTCAGTGTTGCCTTTGGTGTCCTCAAAGACAACGTATCTGTCCCTTCTTGTCACAATGAAATTCCTCCGTCGTCAGTCCCTGACGCATCCGTTGGGACCCCTTTTCACCGGCAATGGTGGCAAACCCATGACAAGATTATGGTTCTCGTCAAAGCCGTGTGATCTCTGCCTGAGCTGCGGCCTACTTCACCAACACTAACCCCCCTCACTCCCTAAGAATCCCTAAGAATTGGCACAGCTACAACTGCCTACAACACAACATCAGGCACAAAAGCACAACCAGGCACAACCATCATAATCAGGTAGTTGCTGGGTATAATATATTTATCCATCTTTGTGTATATGTTTGCAGGGCGTATTCCACTAAGTAGCATACTCCCTTTGTGGCCGAGGAGCTCGTTGGGAATGGCTGCTTGGCGGCTTTTCCCCATAACATAACAGTTTCACTGTGCACTATATTCCCCTCATGGCTGTGAGCTTGTTGGGAATAGTCACACGGCGGCTGGTCCCCAGGCCCACACATAGCAGTTCTCCAGGCGGTATATTCCCCCCGTAGCTGCGGAGCTCGTTGGGGATGGCCACACACGTCATCAGGTGCCTCAGCCTTCACATAGAAGATCCTCACATCAGTAGCGTCAGGCTCTCATGTAGTTCTGGAGGTTCATCACTTCACAACATCTCTGTGTAAACATGGAGAGGAGAGGTCGGAGCCTAGACGCCAAACTCTAACTGTGTTGTGCTGCTGCAATAAACATTCTAAAACGTGAGTTGTCTGAAATATTTTTGGGGGGCTTTTATACCTTTAAGTCTATATGACAGCTGAAAACATGACAGCAAAGGGGGAATGGGCCATAGGCTGGAGTCAAACCCACAGCCGCTGCAGGGGACTCACAAAGACTGACTGAGCTACCAGGCCACCATACTTTTGACTCTGTATCTTATACTTATAACTTTTAACCAGAATTTTGACCTTTTGTCTCATGATTATAACTTTTTATCTCATAATTATAGCTTCTTTTTATCATAATTTCAACTTTGCATCTCATAACTTTTTAATCATAATTTCAACTTTTTTAAAATCTCATAATTATAACTTTTTACAATCATAATTATGACCTTTTATCTTCTATAAACATCCCCTTGGATGCAGTGACACAAAATGGATTAGTGTTTGAAATGAAAAAGTGATGTGACAGACAACCCTGCAGCAGTAAAATTTCTACAGTGTTTGGTGAGGAAATATGAACCTGAATAGACTGAATTCGGATTCATAAGGCAGACAGTGATGCTGAGCTGAAAGCACAGTTTGTTAAATTTGTTGAATTCCTGTCACAGCCCAGTTTATTTCCCCCCTTTTTTTGTCATGTTGGTTAAGAACCCCTGATCTAAACCATCAGACAGTCTCTTTGCAATTATTCCAATGTATCATGAATGTGGAAACAAACAGTTTTGGGACTTTTGACCAAGTTAGAAAGTTAGTTAAAAACGCTCGTCTTTGCTGTCGATCAGATATTTTCTGCTGGCTGCAGTGCAGGATGTATCCCACAGTGAAAATCTGTGATCTGAGATGCTGAGCTGCGCCTTCAGGTCAGGAAGCTCACTGCGTTTGATTGACAGGGATAATTGTGTTTCACTGAAGCACATCCCGTCAGTAAGACAGCCTGGTTTGTTGTTATTTTCATCATTAATTACCTCCGCCAAGAAGTTTTGTTTTCGCTCCCATTAGTCTGTTTGTGTGTTTGTCTGTTAGCCAGCAGGGGATCTCGCAAACTGCTTAACAGATTGATGCTTCTTTTGAGCAGCTGACATTTGGTGGAAAGAAACCACATTTTGCTCAGAACTCCTAAACTGTTTGGTGCAGACATTTTTTTTTCTACCATTTCAATTTTGTTTTTCAACACTTCTCCTATAAATTGCATCCAACATTCACCAAATATTCTTGATTTTTAATGAGCACAAAAATGTAGTTTTATTTATTTCAGTCACAGGCTTTAAAATTCTTGGAGGCGGGGCCTGTTTGTCTCACCTGATAACCAGACGCATCTGCAGACTTGCTCAGGTCGATACGTCTGGCTCTCCTCCCGCTCAGACAGATTTCCACCTGCCCTGGATTTCTTTGGGCCAGTCATAACAGTTTATTTAATATGGGGCAGTTTTGACTGACTGATCACTGACAGAACAGCCTGTCCAGATTTGAAAAGTCAAACACACACCACACACACACGTAACTCAGATCAGACTGACTCAATCAAGATTCTGCAGCTAAACCCCCTATTTCTCACCTCAGATGTTCTCAGAAACACATTTCGATGTATCGCTGAGCTGTATTTTGAGAATGTTTGAGGCGAGGCTGCCTCCTGCTTGAAAACAGACCAGGCACTGCTCCGACTTGCATGTGTCGCTCAGAGCTACGTCACACGTTTCGACGCTCTGATTGGTTGTAGGTCTGTCCTACTGGCAGAGGCATTTCAGTCTGCACATGTTGATAACACCCCTTGGAAATTAAAAACAACTCAGTTTACATTTGTGAATTATCCTGGCAATGCTGTTTGTCACTTTGCACAGTCTCTGATACCGCTTATTGTATATTGTACATTGTATATTGTGTACACTGTATACTATGTAACATGTAATTTTTACACTTTATATCACAATTGCATGTAGTGTTCCTCGATTACTTACATGATGTTCTTTCTCTTTCATTTTCTAATCTAATTTTCTCTAGATATTCCTAATTCCTTTAGCCACATATCAAATGTTGGGGACTTCTCAGAGATGTCGCTCACTCTACCTGGCTCAACCATCCCAAATAATGTAGCAAGAGGTGCAGGGGGGAACTTAATAACAAAAGCCTTGGCAAAAAAAAATTCTTTTGAACATTTCACACAAAGGGACGAGGCATCTTTGAATTTCTTTTGCAGTTTAGCAGGAGAGACGTGCAATCTGTGCACAACTTTGAATTGAATCAAAGCGTGCCAAGCATTTATCGAATACTGTGGATATTTCCAACACAGGTTTTCCACATTTCATCTGAAATTACAGTTCCCAACTCTCTCTGCCTGTCCTCCCTAAATGAGTTTGTTGATGGACTTTTTAAATTTTGCAGGATGCTGTAAAAGTGAGACACTGCAGCTTTAGTGTATGGTTCAGTAGTTAAGAGACTATCTAAAGCAGCATGATGAGGTTTCTGCTCGTACAGGAGACTTGTTCTTTCTCTCCTGATATCTTTATTTATGTCTCTTGTATTTCTATATCTTATATTGGCGCTTTCAAATGTTTTGTACTTCATATTTTTCTTCACTTATATATTTTTGTTTGGTTGCTTGATGGCACTCAGAATGGAAGGCAAAGGAAGAATGTGATTGTACAGGGAAACTTTCTTTTAACTGTGCATATGACAATAAGCGCTGACTTAAATTGCTATAACACATTGTGCAAGTGGAACCAAATTTAGATGACAGTTGCACATACATACTTTAGGCATTGCTGCTAAATTTTATTTATTTATTTTTTTTAACCCTTATACTGTACACTACAACTCTCAGGATGTATACCCCCCAAATCAGCGTGGTGTTCCTCAAGGTCTTGATGTCTTAATGTGGTATTTTGGAGGTTTTTTTTAACCATTTTTATTAGCTATCAAGTCATCAAAAATAGTTACATTTTGCACCAGTAAATAGTATCGACCCAAAAACAACTTATGAGACATATTAGAATGACCATCATATAATTCAATCATAATGATCTAAGCCCTTCTACACTCTAAATTTTCAAAATTTGAATAGGCGGCTAACCCAAAAACATAATTTTTATTGTGGATTTATGACTGGGGAGGACACCGCAAAACAATTATGCCTAAGGCACCCAAATGTTACCTGGTGAGGAAGCTGGATTTGCGAGATCACGTGAGAATTCGTCTTGCAGGCTTCAAATGATCTGTGTTTGCACCAAAAGTGCCTGCCCTTTTCCAGACAGTTTCTAAGGGCGATTTTCCAGATGGTCCTGTGTGACATCTGGCAAGTCAGGTTAAAACAAATGGTCAGCAGCGGCCCTGCCACAACTGCCAAAACTCTTAACTTTTTAGCAAAATACTCAAAATAACACATTCGGATCATTGTTTCATCAGAATCTATGTATATGCAGATTAGAGCACATGAAACTGTTTTCACTTCTCTTTTCCCCCCTTACATCCGATTCTGCTGCGGCCCCTTTCAGCCGTGACACAATTCGTCTTAAATTGGGGATGCAAAACGGTGAGGAGGTGGAGAGCGAGTCACTGCTTTTCAACATGATGTGCATAGAGAATTAGCTTGTCTGTATCAATGACATGCTGTTCAAACACGACCCTATTAAACCGATCCTGATGTGTTAATTAGCTGGCACAACCTTTGATCTCAGACCGGGGCTGATCCTTTTTAATCAAGGATTAATTGTGTCTAAAGACTTGTGATTAACCAGCGCATGACTTGTCTCATGAAGAGACTCCTGAAGAGAGGAGAAACAAAAGCACACAGAGTGGACGAAGCTCCTGTTACTGCGATCACAGATATTTGTGGCAGACTTTGAAGGCAGCACGGCTTCTGGAGCGCAGGAAATAGATGACCAATGAATAATCAGAGAGCTACGTGTGAACATACATACATTATGAGATACAGGATGTCCACTACCTTTCTAACTTTCCGCACAAAAGCTTGTACGGCTTGAACAAATGCCATCTGAACCAGGTAAATCTTGCCTGGCTGTAAATTGCCCGAAACATGAATGACCTTTGGTTGTGAGTCATACCAAAAGCACACAAATAATGCAGGTGAAACAGTTGTTTATGCTTCCCTGTTATGCATATATATAAATATAAAACATTTGCCCGCCAGGGACCTTATTATAGAATCAGTTTTGCTCACACTGGAGCATCAAATAACCTCAAAGACTGAACATGTTGAGCATCCTGCAGGTCACATGACCAAGAGGGCAAATTCAACAGATTTTATTATAGATAATGCTGTTTCATATCTGTGTTGCCATCCTGAAATACATGACAGGCTGTCAAACAGATTGTAATTCTGAGTGTGTTTTCTCTCTGCAGAGATAATCGACTGGACTGAAGCACTGATACACAGTCTGCTGTTCTCCAGGCCTCTTGACACAGAGCCTAAAGTATCAGTCCCTGAAGCGACCATGTGTGGTGGCTCTAAACATAGGTAAGATAATACGATTTGCATTTATATAGTGCTTTTATTCAAAGTGCTTTACAGTTTACCTCTCGTTCACCCACCCACCCACACACACACACACACACACACACACACACATGCACATCATCGATGGCAGTGAACTAACATGCAAAATGGTGGCCAAACCATCAGGAGAAATTTGGGGTTGTGAACAGGAGGAGCCAGGAATGGAATTGGCAACCCTGTAATTACTGGGCAACATTGTGTAACTCCTGAGCCACAGCCACCCGTATGTAACACTCTGTAAATTTTCATCTCATCTCAAATAATGGCCGGGGGCCATTATTTGAGCAGAGTCAGACTCACTGCTCTCCTGCTCTGATTTTCTTTTTTAAACAGAAAAGTTTTCATACTTAAGTTAAATTCAGTGGTTTCTTTTTTCACTATTCCTCTATGTTAAGCTACCGTTAACACAACTAAACATTTCCTCATGGTTTTTCACAGTAAAAGCTTACCTGTAAAAGCAAGGCTGCAAAGCTTTTAATTTGAAGTTTCTGGGGGAGGTATTGAATTTCATTTAGGGTAGCTTAACTTTCCAGTGTGTAAGATCAAAGGGGATTTATTGGTGGGGGGAGTAATGTAGCTGGATGTCTGAAGAGGTACGGGTGTCACAGTGTGTGTTAAAACTAAACAAGTTTTTGGACCCAAAAATGCAGACAGCAAAACAGAAACAGTTCAATGTAAATGTAAATGAACAGCAAGATTATGTAAAGGCAGTCAGGTCAAAACCAGAGTCCAAAAAACAAACAGATCCACACAGGGTAAAATGAGGAACACAAAGTCCATGAAAATGAATCCAAAGTCCAACACATGAATGCAAAATTAGGTGTACAGAGACACGGAAACAGAGAAACACAAGGACTAAATAGACATAGACAAGCAACTTATCAGGCACAGGTGAACCAAAAGGTAATCAAAAAGGGCGGGAAAAGGGCAAAGACAGGAAGTAATGTCAAGACACATGAGGGAGGACCAGGACTACAAAATAAAGCAGGAAATAACTAACAAAAAACCCCAAACCATGACAACAAGACTGTAAAAAGTTTGAGAAACACTGCCTCAGAATCAGAGGGCACGAGTCCTGTTCTATGGAAGCCGCCATGTTGAACTACAGTGTCTCTCTAGTAGTTTAGAACAGACAAACCAAACACTGGTTCTGGATACAGCCTTTCTGGGTTTTCATTAGTTTCATGGCCACCATAGTTTCTCTTACTTGTTTGGAAGTGAGAGTTCAGCAAGCGGTATTTTGTTGATTGTAATCTACAATGTAACTGCCAGCTGCAGTTTGTAGAATAACAGGCCAATTCCATGTTGCTTTTCATGCCCACAAAACAAGCTTTATCTGTTTGGCATTTTGGCTCAATACATTTGAATTTTATCAACACTGTGTCCACGATCTGGCACCTGGTTGCTACGTTTTTATGTCCTGCTCTCACACCCTGCGCACTGTTATTGGCTGGGGGTACGCACCCACTGCCCAAAGGCTGATGTCCAGAGGCCTTAACCACTAAATTCCACCAGGCACGGCTGTGATGTGTTACGGTTACGGTGTTATACAATGCTTGTGCTTCCACCAGCAGCGCCTTTGAGTGTCCCAGAACTCTGCTCTGCACTGCTTCAAATACACGCCAAATTTATTTTTGATGGATGCCACATCAATCTGCGGAGCAGAGCAGACTGAGAGGGCAGGAAGTCCGACACAGAAAAAGTAAAGAGAATTCAATTTTCAAAATATAAGATCCCGTGCAGACTCGTGATAATACAGGCAGGAAAGAAACAATTTACATACATAGTGTACTTATCCATGGCAGAAGCACAAAGAGCAAGGAAAAAGGACCAAATCAACAAAATCTGAGCAAGTAAACATAATCAGGCAGGCAAAACGCTCCGCTGCTGAAACGTCTCTGAAACGCTGCTGGTGGGGGCTGCAGACGTGTGGAGGATGGATCAAAACAGTGGTGCAGACATGCCGTGCCCAGTGGAATCAATCAGTAACCAGTGAAACAGGAACATAGAGGCAGAGGACAGGGTCTCAACAGATATAGACACAACCAAACACTTCTAGCGGGCCATGAGTGATAATTTAGGGCAATTATTTTAGAAGAATACTATTCATTCTTATCTTGGGAACCAGGCAAATCTGCCAAGCTTTGATAGATACATTTGGGCCCCCAAAGGAGTGTTGCTGGGCCGCATTTGAAAAGTCAAATCATACGTTTCACTGATCTGATTGGTTGTAAGCGCATCCAATTGCGTCCAGTCAGCACGTCCATCCAGCACAAACCCTCAGGCTCCCAAAACTTAGATCAAACTTTCAAACTGTAGAGCAAAATTCTGTTACTGCATCGCCTATTTCTCACATCAAATGTTTTCGGAAACATATTTTAGTGTCCTGTTTAGTTGTAGTACAAGAACGGTTGCAACCATGAGGCTGCCATTTAGTGCCCTGCTTGTAAAGGAACAAAAAACTGCTACGTCACACATTTCGTTGCTCTGATTAGTTGGTCTGCACTTGTTGATAACACCCCTTGGAAAATGGAAATGAGCTGAGAGGTTCCAGGCTAATTCATATTTCCAAATGAATCTGGAGATGTCAGGCTAACTTGTTCTGCCTTTAACATAAATCAAGGAAACCTGCTGTAATGATGGCAGGGGAAATGGACATTATACTAAATTTATTAAGACATCAAGTAAACATGGAGGAGGTTTTGAGTTTGCATTAAATTAGAAATGAGGCCAATAGACCTTCTAGCTGTATCAGGGTACTTTAAGGTTTAACTGAGTCTATAAAAGAGTGAATCCATAGCGTCTTTGTCTGTGTCAGCTGTTTACAGACAGTAGAGGACTCGACCCCTTCAGCCACACTGTATCCTTCTTCAAGTCATTAGCTCAAACATCCTCTGTAGTCCACCAGCATGCTTTCAGATGAGACAAAAAGAGAGCTCGGAGCGTTTTCTGACCTATTTTCTGTTGTGCGGCAGTTCCAGCAGGCTGAGGCTGCTTCTTCACACAATGCCTCGTTCCTTGTAGTTTGTGCCTCGCAGCCACAGCGTGCCGATGTTCAATAGAGAGCCGCCATCTATGGACTTCAAAACGCAATTCACATCCAGTGATGATGGGCCATCAGATTGGGGAACTCAGTCAAGCAGCTCATTCATTCACCGGCTGAAGACAGTGTGCTAAATATAACTCTAAAAGCAGCGTATGTTTCCTTTAGAAATGATACAGCACTCTAAAAGAACAGTAAGTTCCTTTAGTGTGTAAATAATAAATAAAATTCCTTAAAATTTGATTTGTGTAATGTAATAAATTCAGAAAAAAAGTCAAATGTTAAACAATTAAATAAAAATGGTAACATTGATTGGATATGACAGGATGTGCAATTAAATGAATCAAAGATTTGTAACTCCAACAACATTTACAACAATATTTCAAGTCTCTTTCTACCTTGTTAGCTTGTTCTCTTCTGTGAGATGTAATTGGAAAATCTGCGACACCTCATTTCACAGCTCCCTGGTTCCTATGATTGTGAAGCCTACTCTATCATATCATGTGTTACATGCCCTGCAGGTAGTGACATGACTCAGGTCTGAACCCGGAGATGCCGAAGAGACGAGACATCGTCGCCATTGTGTTGATCGTGTTGCCTTGGACACTGCTCATCACAGTTTGGCACCAGAGCACCATCACTCCGCTGCTTGCTACTCTAAAGGGTGAGGCTAAAATTAGTGCGAGAGTGTGCGCTGATGTTTTCAGATAGTGTGAACATTTTTTCATATCATATTTACCGTAGCATTAGCTTGTGTTACCTGCTTGAATCTGTGTCCGTGTTCTAACCTCAGGGAGAAATGTCTCACATTGATAAAATGACTGTAAAGACAGTTTAGCAGTTTAGTCCACAGTGTCTCATGTAGGACTCATGTAGCACGAGGTCCCATCAATACACAGCACACAGAGGCTCAGTGTAATCATTTTACCTCCTGGCTAGACTGTTTGATGGATTGATTGATTTATATTTTTTGACAATAAAAAATAAGTACAGGAAATAATTTCCATGTACAGTTTTTTTTAGAAAGTCAAGGAAATCTAGTATGCTTATTTCCACTGTGGTCCTTGATGGATGGGAGGTAAGGACAGTCAGCAGTGATGAACCGACATTCAAAAACACACTAAATACTTTTTAACAGGCACTATATAGAACATGACAGGAAAAATACATCCTGAAAAACATGTTGTATGAAATCTGAGACGTGTCTACTGCCCTCTGGTGGATTTTCAGTGCACTGCAGGCAGCAGCCGACCTGTGGGTGCAAAATCCAACATGGCTGCCTTCAGGTAGCAAGTTGCACATTTTTGTCAGGAAAATCTTTGCTAAATTTGCAAAAGTTACACTAAGAATAACACATATAGTTACTGATATGTCAGAATTAATAATTACTGTATTGAAACAACCTATAATTACTTTGTCATCATCATTATTATTATATTTTATAGTAAAATTGTGTTGTAAATGTGCATATTAAACATGATACTGATAATATTTTACGTGAGAGGACCGAGCACGCTTCTCTGAGGAACTCCGCATTCTAATATTTCAGGACTGTAAAGTGATCCATTAACATCAACCATTTGTTCTCTGCGCTCTAGATGACAGACGTGATGGTCACGCAAACTCCAGGAACACTTTTGCTTTCAAGGAGACCTGCTCCATTCAGACCCGAGACATCGTGGAGGTGGTGCGCACCGAGTACGTCTATAGCCGGCCTCCGCCCTGGTCTGACATCCTGCCCACCATCCATGTCATCACGCCAACCTACAGCCGGCCGGTACAGAAGGCCGAGCTGACGCGCCTGGCCAACACCTTGCTGCACGTGCCCAACCTGCACTGGATCCTGGTGGAGGACTCTCCGAGGAGGAGCACTCTGGTCAGCCGTCTTCTCCAGGAGA
Source organism: Lutjanus campechanus (assembly GCA_027495735.1). Lineage (NCBI taxonomy): Eukaryota > Metazoa > Chordata > Actinopteri > Lutjaniformes > Lutjanidae > Lutjanus > Lutjanus campechanus. Next base: position 30,791 of record JAJHUR010109047.1, on the reverse strand, counting down.
CGGGACTCAACTACACCCACCTCAACGTGGAGACGCCTAGGAACTATAAGGTACGCGGGGACACTAAGGACCCGAGAATACCTCGAGGTACCATACAGAGGAACCTGGCCCTGCGGTGGCTCCGTGAGGCCTTCAGCGCCAACAGCAGCCAGCCGGGGATCGTCTACTTTGCAGACGATGACAATACGTACAGTCTGGAGCTGTTTGAAGAGGTAAGAACATATACTGCAAAGAAAAATGACTTAATGTTTGCAATGTCTCCTCCTTCTCATCTGTTCACAGACTTTTTACTTGTATGTCTTAAGCAGAATCTATATTTTGCTTTATGGATTTTTATCTGAAGTGGGGTTGTATGGGGTATTTATCGATTGTGTATTACCTACAGTAGATGCCAGTTGGCACGGCCTAGTTAGGAAGCTGAGAAGGGTACCTCAGCTGTTGACAGGATCAGTACCAAAACATTTTAGCCACTCAAAAATAGATTCTTTACTTACTACTTATATGTCAGACAGCATTTTCTAATGGGAAACCACCATTATATAAACCAACTACTGCTCTCCCCAAACTAACCAAACTCCATACGCAAAATCAGTAATTTTACCCTGCAAAAAAATAGAATTGCTGCCTTGACAAGTCAGTTTGTTTGTATTATTGTGTGACTTTGGTGTATTAAAAGCACAGTTCTGATTCACCAAAGTCACACAGTAACACAAACAAACCAACAAATCAAGACAGCAGTAGACCAGCAACTCCCTTCTCCTGCAATTTCACCTATGGAGTTTGGTTGGTTTGAAGAGAGCGATATTTGGCTTGTATAACAGTGGTTTCCCATCAGAAAAGGCTGTCTGCCGACAAAGTAAAGTGGTGAAAATATCCTAAATATAGCACACACTTAAACTGATATTGATTTTTTTTAAGGCGGATCTTTTTAAGCAGCTAAAATGTTTTGCTGCTGACCCTGTCCACAGCATTTTGTTGCTTAGCTCATACACTGAGTATTGATAAGTACCTCATACAACCTCATTCCAGAAAATCCAAACTACCCATTTAAAATGAGTGACTTGAATCTGCGTCTCTTTTTCCAACTACCAGATGCGTTCCACCAAAAATGTGTCAGTGTGGCCTGTGGCCTTCGTGGGTGGCCTACGCTACGAGTCGCCCAAAGTTAACACCCTTGGCAAGGTGTACGGCTGGAAGACTGTATTCGACCCACACCGGCCCTTTGCCATCGACATGGCCGGGTTCGCGGTGAACCTGCACCTCATTCTGTCCAAACCTCAGGCTTACTTCAAATTACGCGGGGTAAAGGGAGGATATCAGGAGAGCAGTTTATTAAAGGACCTGGTCACTCTCAGCGACTTGGAGCCAAAAGCCGCAAACTGCACGAAGGTGAGAACGTTTGAAATGCTGAGCGACCTCTGTGAACTCGTACTAAAACAAGCTGCTTCTGTAAACGCTGCCGGTGTAACAGGGTGTGTCTTCACTGTCATAACAATTTGTTCTTAGAGTCAGTAAACTGTCGGCTTACAGCTCATTTAAAATATGCTACATCCTGCCTGTAGACATTGTGTAGCAGGTATGATGCAGCATATTACTGCTGCACAGCGCTGCCAGGCAAAGTGTCTGTTTTAGTGTTTCATCATATCCACTGTATTTCTGCTCGTCTCCATCCCTTTCTTCTTCCCCGCAGGTATTAGTATGGCACACACGGACAGAGAAGCCTGTGCTCATAAATGAGGGCAAGAAAGGATTTACAGACTCTAACGTGGAGATATGACATACTTCATCTGACACAGGTAATAGCAGAGATTTGGAAATGCAAATTACCACGTTTCCACACGGTGATTATTTTTGGGGGGGAGGGACCAAAGGGGAGCAGCCAAGCTCATATGTGCACCCTGAGATATGGACCTTACTTGAAATAGATGTCTGACCTTTACATAACACGTTTAAAGGATTGTCTCCTGCAGATTTAGTTATGAACATTTAAACCTTTTTGCTTTGGTTATCACATGTATTTTTAGCCACAGCAGTGGTGGGGCTGGCAGTGTCTGTCAGTCCATCACTTTACTCCATAACTCAACAACTATGTGACAGATTATCGTGAACTTTTGTGCAGACACTCACAGTCCCCAGAGGATTCTGGTGACCTTTCTTTTAGCAGCACCATAAGATTGACATTTTTGTTTTTTAGTGAAATATTTCTGAACCCCACTGGATGGATTGAAAAATATATCTATGGTGGCCAGAGAGTCAATCTTAGAGGCTGTCCTGAAGCCAGCGAACTTTCTGAACTGTTTGCAATGGAAGCGCAGCATATTAACACTATGCTGTCAACAGCTATAGCGTGACAAGGCCCTGAGCATCTGTTCTGCAAGAGTTGAAAAATATTCCAGAATGCTGTGCCAGAGTCCTGCACGGGTCCAGTTTTGCAAACCCGCCCCCGCAAAGCTGAGAATCAGAATCAACCCGTTACCCACATTTATCTCTAAGTCAAATCCACACTCGCCAGGAACCATGACTATAAGCCTGGTGACCTGAGCTGCACCCAAGATTAAACTGAAACATACTGAAACACACTTGTCTCACGTGTCCTCAACCGCCGCAGTATCTACGCTACAGCAGCTGCCGATGTGTTTCCATAGTGGCAACAAGGTTAGCTTGCGGCTATTAAAAGGTAACACTTCTTGAAACTTTCTACAAGAGGGAAAACCACTGACAATGTTATTCTCAGTCTTTGAGCAGTGGTGGACAGAGTACTGAAAATCTGTACTCAAGTACAAGTACTGTTACATTACTAAAATATTACTCAATTACAAGTAAAATTACTGGTGTTAGGAAAATACTTCAGTAAAAGTACAAAGTAGTCATTTCATACTTGAGTATTAGTTACTTAATAACCGTTGATGTCTGATGCATTATCAATAGCAGCATTTAATTAAAGGGGAAGTTAATTTGTCTTTGAAAAAAAAAATTGTGCATTTTCTTGAACCGATAGTTGAAAATGCTAACGATCGATTATTAATAAACACTTTTCTGCTCTAATTTTCATGTTTTTTCTGTTTTGTTTAGTCTTTTTTTCTCATTTAAAGTTGAAGTTTCGATGTCAAATGAGGTGCAGGTTCTAGACTATTGATTAAATATCCATGAATACATTTTTAATCAGTCACTGGTTAAATTCTCTATGGTTCTCTGAACCTGCAATGTTTAGTTTTTGGTCCTTTTGTGATCAGATCACCTGATTAGCTACTAAAATGTAGATGAAAAGTTTTAATATTAATTCAACTTGTACTCAGTACGCAATTATGATTTTGAAAGTAATTAAGTTGATTACATAGCACAATGCATACTTACGAGTACAAGTAAAAGTACAGATTTGAAAATCTACTCATTAAAATACAAGTACCCAAAAATGCTACTTAATTACAGTAACTTGCGGTCAAAGGTTGTATCTTGGTTTTTCACAATAAAATCCTGCCGACTGATCAGGCGTAATATTACTGCATTAGCGGATGTGAAGGTTAAAAATTCTGCACAATCATTTATTACTTATTTCTCCAGGAAAAATCATATTATTGTATTGTATGTGTTCAATTCTTGTTCTCATCTGCTCCCCACCCACAGTTAGTTCATTTTTATCCATGCCTGCACCCACTAATTTATAAAAATACATTTTTTCCTGTTATACAACATTTCATTTTAATTTTTTGGGTGGACTATCCCTTTAAGCAATACAGAGCACCTAGGCGTTTATGTCCCCCCACCCCCCCTCTTTTAAGTCCTGACAGCATGCAGACTTATTTTTTTTATTTTAATTTGAGTAAGCAAGCATCTCCATGTGGATTAAACTCTATTCAATTTAAGTTTACATCAATAAACTTGGAATTACTGAAAAAGGTTTTTAAACTTGGTTTTGTTCAATTCCGATTAGAACTAATCTTAGATTAATCTTTGTTGGTGCAACCCAGTCTTACTGATGTTGGAAAAAGTAGTGCTAATGTGTCCTGTGTCCTTGTCTGTCCTTACTAAGTGTACAACTTGTCGTTCCAGGGAAGGCATTTCTCCACGGGATTTTATCTGGATTCAAACCAACCTCACTGCTCCTCAAAGCAATAGCCAGAGTCAAAAACATCATCACAGCACAGTAGCTGTACTTCACCACAGCTTAGAAATGGAGGCACACCTGTCCACCCCAGGAGACAGCACAAGCCGTGTGCGTGAAGCGACAGACACAGAGTATCAAAGCACAACTGCACAAATACAAGCGGGCCTGTTCCCGCTCGGAGCACTGACTGATGCGAGACACTGGTAGGAGTTGCCAAAAGGAGCTTGCCCACTGAGGTCTCCTCGGAGAGCTGAGACAAAGGATGTTACGCGAATTAAACTGGAGGAAGAGATGGCACGGCAAGCAATAAAGAGCCCTCTGAGCGCAGACAACACCAGCCAACCATCCAATTAGCATTAAATTGGACCCTTTTGTTCTGAAGCGAGCTGGCTGTCGGGCACAGGGCTGCACAGAGGAATAAAAGGGGTCCTTGTCTTAAGTGAGTCAGCACTGACTGACAGACTGCACTGAGGGGATCTGAGCCCTCCCCCACTTGTACTGTACAACACTGAGCTATTTAGATAGCGCCCTGCACCCAGCACTAATTAGGAGTCCTGTTACTCCTCAACACACATTCACACATGCTCAGCTGTCACGCTGCACACGATGAACACACACGCACACACACACACTCAAAATCACAGAGCAATGATTTATTACAGTTTAACAGCAATGTCCTCTCTTACAGGCATTTACTCCAAGCTCTTGTTTATTCCTGATATGCTGTAACAATACCGAGGTATACTCATATTTAAGAGAAGATCCAGTATTTCTTTTATTATATAAGCTAATTAAAATCCTGTTCACCAAATTCACATAGTGGGCATTTTCCTCTGACGTCAGGATGAGAGGGTTAAATGCTGTTATTAAACGGATAATGTCATACTACTGTGTTCCAGGTTGCAAGTCCTAAAAATGTATCGCTATCATTTCACTGCTTCCTGATTGAAAAGACAATGTTTAGTGAAATCTGGAGGGACATTAGGCTTAGGCTAATTAGGCTAACAGTTAACGTTAGCATTCAACCACTCTCTAGCTAACGTTATCAACATTACTGCCACACAATGCTAAATGCCAACACTTTTGTGTTGGATGTAATCTGTATGAATGTTGGACAGAAATATACATTCCAGTGAGCATAATGTCACATTTCATTACTGACTTTAACAGCACATTTCTGAGGTCAGATGAAGAGACAACAAGACAGCTAGCCTCAGGGCAGGAAGGTCTAGTGCTGTTATTAAAAAGAAAATGTTGTACCACTGTGTTCCAGGTTGTAAGTCACACAAAGTGTGTAAAAAAAAAGATTCTGGTAAAAGTAAAAGTATTGATTCAACTGATTTACTCTAGTAAAAGTGAAAAAGTACAGGCTCTAAAATATAGGGGTGGGGGGAAAAAAGATTCTCTTCAATTTTTTTTAATTATTTCAAAATCATTTTGTATTCTTTAATTGATTTTCTATATGGTACTGTAAGTAAGTAGCGCTCAGTCCATTAGCTTGACACTAACTTTTAATGGGAATTCCCATTAACTGGAAGTTAGCATCACAATTGCGGATAACAAACAATCTATTTCACGTTACATGCTTAACATAAAACAACATGTATGCTCACAGAGAGAGGTTCATGTTTCCTCTGCTTAATCTGCTACATTGGCTTCTCGTGTTCCAACCAATCATCATCCAATCACCTGCTGAGTGTTTTTTGAAAGTGCCTGCCCTTTTCCAAACAGTTTCTAAGGACAACTTCTTAGATGGTTCTGTGTAACAAACCAGCTGACATGTCAGGTTAATGTTGGGAAGATGGTGTCACTGACTCCTGATTGATGGGCAACTGAAAAAAGACAATGATATCGGGAGGAACATGGAACCATATTATCAAGTTAAAACAACATATTTAGTAACCCATTAGTTACCATTAGACAACAGCTAATGTTAGCATTAACCACCTTTGAGCTAATGTTACCGTTTGATAGGAAAGGTGGAAATACACATCAATGGAAGAATTCATTTACGCCTTTAGTGCTGTATAAGTTGACCAGATTTCTGGAATGAAAACCGGGGACATTTCTATCTCACCAATGAATATATCATTAAAACAGTGGCTGACTCTCAGAGGTAGGGGCGAAAACAAAATAAAAAAGGCACCAGCTGTATGCACTGTAAATCGTAAAGCACTTTATCATGTTTTATCCACCACAGGGACATCAAAGACGGCACTTTTGCCACTTTTTTTTCGAACATGGGGGCACCAGAGGAAGGATCACCTCCCCTGCCCCCTCTCAAGACCAACATCACATAAAAATATCAAATGTTACTATGAAATTCAAAAAAAGTGGGACAATACCAATTTCACGTATTTCCATTATTGCCTTTCTTGCCATGGAAAATATGATTTCACTTTGCTGCTTGTTTTTAACGCAGTTAAAAATAGGGACTTTTGCGGAGACAGCTCCAGCCAAGGACAGGCTAACAAAAACAGGGACATCCAGTCAGCCCACTATTGTATTCATGTAACACTATCAAATGGTACGCCTAATGTTAGCTAAGAGGTGGTTGAATGCTATCCTTACCTGTTGTCTAGTGGTAGCTAATGGGTAAAATATGGCCCGATTTGCATCACAAGGCATCTGGATTACAAGTTACAAGTTATCCGTTTGTATCTGCACCAAAAGTGTTGGAGCCAGTCAGCGTTCCAGGAGGGACTACTGGCAGCTACAGAGTGGTTTTATGTATGACGACAGTGAGAAGCGTCCATGGAAGTGTTGATCTGATTGGTTTAAGTTAGCCCGTGTTAGACATGATAGATGATTCAACCAATCACCTGCCATGTTTTTTTTAAGTGCCTGCCCTTTTCCAAACAGTTTCTAAGGACAACTTCCCAGATGCCCTTGCAGATTTTAACTGTCCATTGTCTCCTCAGTTTCTGATCAATCAGGAGTCGATGACATGGTAACGATTTGTCAGATTTTGTACATTTATACAACTTGCAACCGGAAACAGTACCACATTATCCTTCTGATAACAGCATTTGGCCTTCCCTCTCTGAGCGTGGCACCAGAGGAAAACGGCAGACCGTGTGAATATGGTGAACTGAGTGAACTGCGGGTTTCCCATCAGAATTATTTATTGTTTCAGAGTAGCTGGTACCTCTCACTTGTTAGTCGTGAGCTGTGCTTGTGAGAGTCAATGGGATATGAGGTCATTACTCCAAAAATTGGAAGTGCATCCTTTCAAATAGCTGTATTACACAATCTAATTATTCCCAACACGGATGGCTGGGCTGCGAGTGATGATTTCATAGCCCATTGACTTGCAGTGGCACAGCTTAAAAATGCTAATGTTCTCAGACTCTGTTACTGTTAAAAGTTTGGTCACTTATCAATGCGACAGGGAACAAGGAACCTTTGAGATAAGGGTCTGATGTTGCTACAGTGCTGCTTGTGTTTCAGTTGAATCACTCCTGCCTCAGCTCAGATATTCACACAAACAATACAAATCTAACGATATCAAATATAACCATCCCCACACAGGAATGATCACTCTTTAACCGGACATCCATGGATAACAGGATGTATTTGGTAATCCTGCTCTATGTGTAAAGAGTCACTGTAACTTAATGTACTGTATGTACATAGCTATAAACTGCTCCCACACAAACATGCCTGTCTCTGTTTTTGATATTGGTCTGTGCATACGCGTGTGTAGATTTGAAGGTATTTTATTGGACAGTGACCATGATATTAACAACCTTGACATCCCTGAATTTGAGGGTTTGATCTGATGTAACAAGCACTTTGTAAATCTTTGTTAAAAGACTCATTTTCACACAAAACACAATGCCCACGCAGGCGTTGAGGACTGATGAGTCACTGGATGTCTGCTGCCATGCCAAGGTCGGGCGTATCCTCAAACTGAACCTTGTAGTCTGCCTCCTGCTCCTCAAACACGATGACCTTGTGAGACAAAGTGAGAGCAAAAGAAGAAAGAGTTAGAGCACTGAGACCTGACTATGACTTGCTGTGTAAAATTAATCTTTTAAGTCCACTTTAATGCAGGAAAAAACAGTTAAAGGAACAAGTGCTGTGCCTGCTCAGAACGTGACAATCGCCTGGCCTCGGGTATTGCTGCTTGCAGATTTCTCAAGAAGCGCTCATTCAAACTACTTTACACTCAACACAGCACTTCCTTGGGTCCTTTCTCAATGAATTGATTGGTTGTTTGGTCCATAAAGTGTTAGAACATTGTGAAAAATAATTTCCAAAGCCCAAGTGACGGCCTCAAATGTCTTGTTTTGTGCAGATATTCAGTTTACTGTCAGAGACGAGTAAAGAAACCAGAAAATATTTACTTTTGAGAATTTGGACAGTTTTTCTGACAAAATTAAGCATTGATTATCAAAATTGTTAAGCTCTAGTTGTGTGTGAGTAGTCATATATACATGTGAAAATTGAATTTTTATTGAATGGTGATTACTGGGCAAAAATAATGTTAAACTTAACAGTGAACGTGTGATAATCTACTGGCTATTTGGACCAGGCTATTTCTAGGAACCAAAGTGTTTATTCTTACTTCATCTGTTCCTGAATACTGTTCTACTGTAGCAAGTGATGTGGAGCAAGCTGTGCCCATTCCATGGTGTTAATTATTTGGGCTCTCCTCTCAGTACACTACACAGTGTGTGCACTCTGGTGGTAATAAAACAGTGCTAATAAGTACGTCATGAAGATCTCAAGAGCTCGCACTTTATGCTGCACTTCCTTGTCTCCTCAGTGTGACGTCAGTCAGAAGAACAGTTGTTGAGAAAATCAGAGGACAGAGCTGCATGCGTCCATACAGAGACTCCTTGCATTTTATTTAGAAAGTTTTGGGAAACGCATTCATTTGTTGTTGTTGTTTTTTTTTATACCCATTGTTAGTTGAGAAGATTGGTACCACTTTTATGTCTGCACACTTTGCACAATCTCCCAAACAACTGAAGTGAATTGTCGGGGCTTTAGGAGACTTGGGTTACGCCAGACAAGCAGTAGGAAATGGAGTTATTTTGATTGTTTTTTCCGTTTAAAAACTGATCACCATCTACTTCAATTATTTAGGAGATTCTGCAGAGCTGTTTTCCTGTGAAGCTCCAGCAGTGTTTTGTAGACAGAAAAACTAAACCTGACCTTCAGTCATAATGATGGTGAATAGATAACGACTCAATTTTCATTTTTGAGTGAACTATCCCTTCAAGGATGAAACAAACAACATATAAGGTGTTGATTTGTGTGCTTTAGAGATGCTGTTAGGCAGGTTTTGTTAGTAGACAGGGCCAGGCTAGCTGTTTACCTGTGTCTTACCTTTATAACAAGGACAAGCTAACGGTAGCTTAGCATAGAGACGTGAGAGCAGTATCAGTTTAACTCTAAGCAAGGAAGAAAACAGCTAGAGACCATCTTGTGATGGGATCACACCAGCCACACACCCAACCAACATGTTGACATTCAGACCCATGAACCCATGCGAGTAGTCATTACTGCGTTATTACACGAGTACTCAGTACTCACGGGTCGGACCACTGAACCTGGGCTTAATTTAGTGGATATCAACTACACACAGTGTTGCCAGATGCAAAATATAGCAGTATCATGCTGCAAAAGTTGTCATATTTTAACAAAAAATATCATACATACATTAACAACCTGTGAGGGTGCCAGGATACTACAAAACATAAAAGTACGCCATCTGCACCATATTACAAGGAGGCTCCATCATCTAAAGAAGACAACAGTTTATCACTTTACACAGAATCAACTGCAGTCCATCACACAATCACTCCTTCTGTTCTTGTTGAAATAAAAGCCCCAGATTGTGTCACAGCTCTACCAGCTGCTCAGCCACTGCAGTGCTGATGTGATTCAGTGCTTGTGTGTCGCTCTCAAACAAGGTTTTCGTTGCGGGTGTGTGGAAATGTCAAAATTATTGTACATTCTGCCTTTTTTTTTTTTTGGAATTTTTGATTGTATCTCGTAAAGGTGTTAAAATTATGGTACGAATACGATAATTATCGCACACTAGCTAAACACCTGTTAGGTTTTGTGACTGCATGTTGTTGTGATGGTATTGTACTGACATGATCAGACAAAATTCCTGTTACAGTCGGTGTCTGGATGACCACATTTTGCCATGATGACACACACACACACGTGTGCGCACACACACACACACACACTGTAAAAACAAACAAGTTAAGAAAACTCCACATTTCAAGGAGGACTGCAATAGATTTTTGAGTTTTTTAACATTTTCAATTAAAACAATTACAATTTTCAGACATTAAAAAAAGACAAATCAGGTTTATCTAAAGAAGAAAAGTAAATGATCTCAACTAAAAAACTTATTTCAAAACTTTACTAAGAGTTTGAGTTGGACTCAAAACTCAAAAATCTATTACAGTGTGTTGCCTTGAAATTTTAAGTCATCTCAACTATTTTTTTTACAGTCCACGTTGTTGCGGCTGGTAAAAATTTCCACCTATCTCTCTAACTAATGCTGGTTAGTACACAGCTGTACCTGGTTGATTCCACTGTTGAGAAAGGGTCCAGGGATGTAGAGAGCCTGCTGGGGGCCAATTGACCAATAGCGTCCCAGATTCAGCCCGTTGATGAACACAACACCTTTCTCCCAGGCCTGTGGACCCAAAGAAACTTTAACACCTAATTTCTCACACAAACACACATGCACAAAAATAAACTTGGCATAAAAACTGTATGTTTCATTTCACTGACTGGCAGCTTCACAAATGTGTCACTTGGATACCCGTACACAAACAGCCTCCCCATGAAAAATCCAGGGAAGCTGGGAGATTGAGGGAGAGTTTTCCAAGGTGCCTGGAAAAGACTGAAATAAAGCATCCACTTCAAACACTTTTGTTGTTTTTTTTTTACAGCAAAATGAAAGTGACGTGCAATTCTTTAGATTCAATAAAGCGTACAAACCTATCAATAAAGCTGGGTTTCATATCCAGGCTGTATATTGTAAAACCCCGCAAAGGGATATTGTTTAATAAAATGTCTCCCACAAGGCCTGCAAGAATAAAAATCAAAATTGGCTTGTACAATACCCACTGAGCGCTTGAGTGATTTAATAGCACGAACAGCAATGAACTGCATATTGTCTGTCGATCACCTTTATGTTGTTTGTCAAGGTCCCTTCCCTGGTGGACTCGGCCGCAGTTTTCCACCAATAAACTTAAGGTACGCCGTCCCTGTAGGGATTGATTGCTTTATTGTTTCTTGCAAGTTTTAACTGCCAGAGAGTCGAAACTCCAGCATCCATCACATCTGATAATTATGAATGAGGTTTAGTGGATATTTGCCTTCATGGTCCGACTTGATGCCGTACCTTACCATCAGGAACCGCCAGCTCCAGGCTTCGGCGCTTGAAAAGGCCGATGTAGCTTCTGTTTACAAACACCTGGGAAGAAAAATATCACTGTCAAATAAATTATATTATATATAAGACATGATCCCCTCATTTGAATACAGTCTCAAAGATGCCTTTAGATTTGCCTACTATCACCACACACAAAAATGCATTCCAGTACAGTTACTAAAATGTAGTCAGTAACATAATCTAAGTATCGGAATATTAAAATAATGTAATTTGATTACTTTCTGTTAGTTTTGGATTACCTCAGTATAAAATACGGTGAAATTCTTTAGCCTAATGTAGTGCTTTTAGGGTTGCAAATAAACTTTATTTTCATTATTGATTAATGAGTTGATTATTTTCTTGATTGATTGATAAGTTGTTTGGTCCATGAAATGTCAGAAAATGGTGAAAAATGTTGATAAAAGCCCAAAATGATGTCCTCAAATGTCTTGTTTTGTCCACAACTCAAAAATATTCAGTTTACCGTCAGACAGTAGCAAAGAAAACAGAAAATATTCACATTTAAGAAGCTGAAATCAGAGAATTTTTACTTTTTTTAAAATTAGAAAATGACTCAAAATGATTAATCCATTAATTAATCCCGTCACAAACTTGTCACTTGAAAAATAGGTCCAAACATGTGGAGCACACGGATGTATGTATGTTATGACCTATTTTTCAAGTCTATCCTGTAATGACTATTTTCACTACTGATTAATCTGTTGACCATTTTCTCCATTAATCAATCAGTCACTTGGTCGATAAAATGTCAGAGAATGGTGAACGATGTTGGTTGCTGTTTCCCAAACTCCAAGATGACGTCCTCAAATGTCTTGTTTTGTCCACAACTCTAAAATATTCACCGTCAGAGAGGAGTAAAGAAACCAGAAAATATTCACATTTAAGAAGCTGAAATCAGAGAATTTTGAGTTTTTTCATTAAAAAATTACTCAAAACAATGTATTAATTATCTAAATAGATTAGATTAGAATTAACAATAGATAAATCGTTGCAGCTCTGAGTGTTTTATGTTTGTTGTTTGGTTATGTAATATTATTATCTGTCTAGTTGTTCCTTCCTTTGTTGTGCACAATTTATTGATTGACTGATTGATTTAAAAACAAAAAATGGCAAAATTTCCACCCAGTGAAGCATTTTTTCACCAGAGGTCATGATAATGAATTGTCAGCTGTGTGTGCACTGTGCATATTAAGATATCATTTTAGAATTGTGATCCCACTAATAATCCCCATTTTTACTAAATATATCTGTAATCTGATTACATATTTTCATGTGTAACTGTAATGGGATACAGTAACCTTTTTTTGTATCCAGATTATGTAATCCCATTACATGTCATCTGTTACTCCCAAGCCTTCACCACAGTCACCTTCACCTGGCGCGATGAATTCTCGCATGATCTCGCAAAGGTAACTACCTTCCCATCATCAAGACTGATTTCAGCCTCAATGGATGGAACAATAACACATAGAGGAGATGACTTCACGGTGTATCCATCAGCGCGTGTCACACACGACAGACGTAATAAGACGTAAACAACGATGGAACAGACACAGAGGGAGACTCGACCACAGAGAAAATGTGTGGTTCAGTTAGCTTTGCACACACACAGCCAGAACAAATGTCCTTCAGAGGATGACTTCTTACTTTTAGACATTTCAAGGCCTCTGCTTGTCACTTCCACTTGAGTACAGAAATTGAATCAGTACTACTGGTATCTGTAAAGAATGTGTACTTTTTTTTTTGTTTAAAACTAAAATTCTGGCCATATGTTACCCACTGCAGCTTTAAGTTTAGTTACAGCGGCTACAAACATATTAATACTCATAGTGTAAGAAATAAGTTAATAAAAGCCAACCGCAACCATACTGCAGGTCAGAGTGAGTGAGATCCTGCCGTCATGTAGCACACAGACTCACTAGTGCACGGTCTCTGACGTTGTCTCCAGACTTCAGTAATCCTCCGCTGGTGATGGTGGTCTCATACAGCGTGTATCCAAAGGACTGACCGTTCCCGTTGTTCACAGGTAGATTCTCCATGCTTACTGGCTTTACTGACTTAAATGGCTGCAGAAAATAAAAAAAAATAAAAAAAATGACCACCTTGATTGAAAAGCAAATAACTTCATTACACATAAGCCTACAGGCAACAGCTAATCTTACATAAAACATACTCCCTCAGTGAAGCTCAAAGCGTCCCATAAGGACAGGTGCTGGTACATGATAGCTGGCTCATAAGTCTCCCTGTAATGCAGGGCTGGCATGTCGGGGAAACTGTCTCCTCCTGTGCAGACAGGTCAAAGATAAGATCACAGCGTGCATTCACATCATTCATTCTTATTTCAACTCAGTGTTTAACTCACTGTTGTATCGAGACAGTAAATCCCTGAGGAGATGGTACTTTGGAGTGTACTCCCCAGCTTCAGACAAGGGAGCATCATAATCTGAAAAACATGGACGTATAACACAGATTAGCTGTCATGTGCTGCCACCTGCTGGGTGCTCAGGTCAATGTCGTTCTGCTCTCCAGCTCTGACATGGCACTGCTTCATCAATATAGAAAAACAATCTTTGTACATTTGCATGAAAGAAATAGGTTGTTTGTTTGTGATAGAGCACGTGACACAGAGGAACCAACCGTAGCTGGGGACCAGTGCTCTGTAGGAAGGTTCAGCGAGCGCTCCGCTCATGAAGCCAAAGCTGGAGCCTCCGTGGAACATGTAGAGGTTGACTGACATGCCTCGCCTCAGGATTTCTCTCACAGTGGACACCATATCTAACAACAAGTTCAACATGGTCACTGTAGACAAAAAAACTCCTTAAAGGGAAAGTTCACCACAAAATCAAAAATTTCTATTTTTCTTCTGGCCTATTGTGCTAGTTATCCATCTATACCATGGGTCCGCATCCTTTACTATCAAAAGAGACATTTTTGGCCCAAAAAAGAAAGAAAAATCTGTCTGAAGCTACAATTATTTTTATATTTTCCTTTTTTTTCCAATTTGGCACTAGCAAAATTTAGAGGAGGAGGCGCCAAGCCACAGATTTTGTATTATTTGGTGTGTGGTTACACATTTTTACTCAAAAATCACAAAAACTCCAAAGCAATTTCTTTTAAAACAATTCAAATGCCATTATTGTCACATCACGATCATGCTAGACCTTAAGACTTAAAGGGATAGTTCGGGATTTTTGACATGAATCTGTATGGCATCCTCATCACCAGTGTCATGCAATCAAGTGCACCTATCCAAAGAGAAGAAAAATTTTAAAAAATAAATAAAAGCATTTTAAGTCCAGGAAGCACTCAAATGTAATTTTAATTTACACATTTTTACAGCTGGCGAAAGTAAGAATTACTGTAGACCCACAACAATGATAAATGAACATTTAAATGTAATAAAATGCTGTTATTTATCAAAACCACAGGGAGCCACTAGAGACGGGCAAAAGAGCAGCGTGTGGCTCCACAAGTTGCTGACATCTGATCTACACACTTTTGGTGTAAGTTGCCATGTTTTGGTTGTAGAGATGTCTGCCTTCTTTCCAATATAATGGAACTAGCTGGCACTCCTGCTGTGGTGCTCAAAGTACCAAAAAAAAGTTTGAAAAACTAAACTCTCTGTCTATAAACCATGACCCAGTAACTTAAGATAATCCACACACCTTGTTGTGAGCAGTTTCATGCAGGAACTACTTTTTCTCTGCAGTAGAATCCACCAGAACTACTTAAGAAAGTAGTTCCTACTGCTCACTGAAACTGCTCACAACAAGGTCTGTGGGTTATCTTGAATAAATATGACATGATTGTTGGACAGAGACACTGGTTTTGTATTTTTGTTGCTTTGAGCACCACAAGCTGAGTTCCATTTACATTACATTAGAGAGAAGGCAGACATCTCTACGGCCGATATCTTCAAAACTCTGCAACTCACACCAACGGAGATGGATAAACAGCACAACAGGCCATTGGAAAAATCTTCATCTGTGTCAGCAGCTACAGTGACTCATTCAAATTCATACATTTGCATTTTGTTGCCGTGTAGCTGGTGTTCTTCGTGCAAAAAACAAAGTGGTAGGAAAATAAATGTAAAACATAACACAGACTGAGATAGAAAGCATGTTTGCAGCACTTAATAGTCCAGTGTGTAAGATTTAGGAGGATTCATTGTCAGAAATTAAACAGAATATTCATAAGTATGTTTTTATTAGTGTATAATCGCTCGAAAATAAGAATTGTTGTGTTTTTGTTCCCTTAGAAGGCATCGTTTGTATCTACAGAGCCCCTCCTGCAAACAGCAACTTTCCAATCACAGAATAGCAACCGTAACTAGGACGCTGCAGGCCTGTCAAGCTTTGCATCTCTCTACAGGTTGAGGTGTGTCTCTGAGGCGAGCTATAAGTTTCAAAATATAAAACACAAGAGCACACATGAGTGAAATGGATTAAACTTTGTCTTGATCTGCTCTAATGTAAACTGCCAGTGTTAGTGTATACATGTGTGTGTATATACAGTATGTATATGTATGTATATCATCTACCATATATATGGTATACACATATACTTTCTGACCAATGTTTGCTGGGATGTAAGCTACCTTAAGCCTCATATTTTAGCATTAACATTATATCATGTATGCAGCTGTTAAGTAACTTCACATATTTCAGACACTTTCATAGTGTTCTCATTTTAAAACGTATTAGCTTACATTAGCTAGCTATCCTTTTACTTCTAGCTACAAATCTGCTAGCGAGAGTAATCACTTTAGCCAAAAATCTACAGTAATCAGCTACGAAGAACTGGTTTTGTTCACTTCTCTGTGGAATCGAGGACATCATGTTTCAATAATTACTCCTTATTTCGATGTTAATTCTGCCACCGTTATCAGCGTTAACTGCATATGTGCAGTGCGAGAATGGAAAGCTTGACAGGTGTAGCAACAGTAACTATAGAGGGTCAATAGTAGGCTGAAACATATTGGGATACATTACAACCTTTGTGTGAAGGAAACAAAAAAAATCAGTACTGACAATTAATGAAGGAATAAAATAACCAAATAAATTATAAAATCATTGCAGGTTTTGGGCAGTTGTAGTTTTAAAATAGCTGATCAGGGGAACCTCAATCAAATCTGCAGTATGAATGTCTTGTAGTGTGTCCCAATATAAATTTTTAGATCAGATTTTGTTTTTCATTTTCATCCTCATGAGACTGTCAATGGTAAGAAAGAGGTACGTCACAACAAAGCCTCCTGGAACTGAGTCTGTTGCAGTTATCTGGTATTCACCATTCAGCTTCACATTTAATCCAAGATTTAGCTTTATTATGGGCTCAGCACTGCACTATTAAATCAAGATTTCCCTACAGCCAACACTAAGCCCAGGGTTTGCCCAGGCTAATAAAGAAAAAGAGGTCAGCACTGACAGAAAGGTGTCTTTTTCATCCTTACCCTCTGGGGGAAGCATATGATGGAGGTCACCCCACACATCATACCAGCCAGTCCAGTAGTCCACCACCATGGTGGGGCTGTTGGGCTGACAAACAAGAGAAGAGACCCACATGATCACACACGTCCTCACTGACAGACAGAGAAATGATGTAGAAAGGTGAGATACACACCTGGAGAGCAGTCAGATCCTGGATGTCTCTCTGATTCAGCTTCTGCAGCTTCACTGATCTGAGGGCTACAAGAAAGGAGATGACAGGGTAAGCTGTTTGCAGAGGAGGGAAGTAACAAAGTACAAATACTTTGTTATTGGTATCTGTACCTGTACTTGAGTGTTTATTGTTCTGACAACTTTTTACTTTTACTCGCTACATTTTAACATAAATATCTGTACTTTCTACTTCTTACATTTTCAAAACAGACTTTAGTTTTAAGGCATTTGAGGAGATTTTTTGATTATTTTTATTTTGCATCACTGCACGCCACTTTCCCAACAACAAGACTCATTTCAACTTAAAAGTTTGGGTCAATAACAAATAGGAAAGATGATTCGTTGGTGTATCCATCAGTACATATCACGCAGAGCAGACAGAAGAAGAAGAAGAAGAAGAAGAAGAAGACAAATAAGATGAAAATCGACACAAAAGATGTAACAAGACATAACCAGGAAAAAAAGACATAACCAAACAAAAAAGATGTAAGGAGACAAAAAAGATATAAGTAGATGAATATCCATGTAAAAGATGTAATAAGACATAAAAGATGTAACGAGACAAAAAAGATGTAACAAGATTAAAAAAACAACAACATAAATTTTACAGGCTTACCAGATGTAACAAACAAAGAGGGCTACTTTTTCCTTTTATACATTTCTGAACCTGTATTTTTTCACTTTTACTTGAGTAAAGCAGTTGAATCAGTACTGTACTTCTGCTCTTACCAGAGTCATTTTTACACAAGTATTTGTGTTCTTTTGACATCTCTAGCTGTGTGTGTGTGTGTGTGTGTGTGTGTGTGTGTGTGTGTGTATTAATTATATACTGAACCTCCATCCACACTCCCTGATTTTAATGTGTTGTGGTTGTCTGATGTGAGCAGGAGCTCGCTGATCCCTCTGGACTGCAAAGCCTTTCAAAATAAAATAGCGTGAAACAATAGAAGATATGAACATCATCACTATTTGTGAATGTGGGCTTTAGGGTGGCATTTTAATTAAAGCGATAGTTCAGATTTTTTGAAGTGGGGCTGTATGAGGTGCTTACCCATAGTCAGCGTATTACCTACAGTAGATAGCAGCGCGCCAGTTTGGAGTACCTGTGTAGGAGGCTACGCGATGTACTGCTGTGGACAGGGTCAGGTCACTATATTTAGAATATTTTCACCTTTAACTTGCCATCAAACAGCCTTTTCTGAAGGAAAAACGCAGTTATATCAGCAAAATATCACGTTCTCCACAGCTACCAAACTCCATAGGTGAAATCAATCATTTTAGTGTGCAGAAGACAGGATTTGCTGGTCTACTGCTGCATCGATCTGTTAGTTTCTGTTATTGTGTGAGTTCGGTGTTTTAAAAGAACAGTTGGATCCAACAAAGTCACAAAATAACACAAACAAACTAACCAACTGAGGCAGCGGTAGCACAGCAACTCCCGTGTTCAACAAAATTAAAATGAGTGTTTTTACCAAAGGAGTTTGGTTGCTTTGGAGAGAATGATATTTGACTTATATAACAGTGGTTTCCTGTTGGAAAAAGTTGTCTGCCAGCAAACTGGAACTATACACTTGATTTTGATTTGATTTTTTGATTTTGATTTTTCTAGGCTGCTAAAACAGACTTTGCTGCTGATCCTGGCCACAGCAGTACATTGCTTAGCTTCTGTACTGATACTCTGCTTCTCCAAACTGCTGACCACCATCTACTGACTATGGATAAATACATCATACAAACTCACTTCAAATCCAAACTATCCCTTTAAGAAAGTCTATCACATCACCTCTTTAATGAAAAGCATGTAACTCTCATCCTTTGCAAAGGATCCATACTCGTTTTCCACCTGCACCGCGATGATGGGACCTCCTTTCTTAAACTAGAAAACACAAACATTTCATTTTATGGACAAGAAGAAAAAATCAAATAAACTAGAAAGCGTTTTCTCAACTTTTTTGTTTTTTACAGTGAACAGAAAACTTGGGTACAGCTTTAAGTAAGACAGAGCGACCTGTAGTGGAACCACTTTTGGTATAAGTTTGTCAAAGTACGTGTTGACAGCCTGGGTGAAGCCTGGGTAAGTCGTCCTCAGTCTCATGTTGCCGTCTCTGAGCAGCCAGCTGCAAAGAGGCAGAAAACAAGATGCTTAGTGATGACTGAAGTCGCAGAGCCGCAAGAACAACGGAGGCACAGTGAGTGTAACGGAGCGGACAGAGCTTCACACACTGAGCAAGTCTTCTCTAACAGCAAGATGTGACTCTCTCACCCCGCTCAACATAATTCATTTATTCAGAGACATAAACCATTCAGAGCTCGCTGTACAAAGCAGGCTTTGGGCTTAAATCTAAATCATACTTTCATACATACGCAGAAAATTAGGACTTTAATAAGCAATGATACATACATCCCTCCTTAAAGGGACAGTTCACCCTCAGCAGTGGCCTGTAGTGCTCTTTATCCATCTAGACTGTTTTGGAGATATCAGCCATAGAGATGTCTGACTTCTCTTCAAAATAAAGAACTACATGGTTATTGGCTTGTGGTGCTCAAGGTGCCAAAAAAAAAGAAAACAAACAACAACAAAAAAACCAAACAAAAAACAGCAGCATCTCTTTCCAGAAATCATGACCTGGTTATTCAAGATAATCTACAGACTTTGTTGTGAGCAGTGTCATGTAGGAACTATTTTATTTCTCTGCCAAACAATACTAGCCAACTGTATCACCCTGCAGAAGGAACCAACTGAATGCTAACACTAGCTACAGTAGCTAATGGGTTATCAATGTTAACCTTTACATGGAGAAAATGATGTTCACTGTCAAGTGTAATATCAGGTTTCTATCACATTTAATGACATGTTTTAACATCATGTACAATATTACTTTTCATCGTCGTGTTTAACTGTACTTCTCTAGTATGTTTAATATATAATTTTTACAGCTGTGTTCAATATTACTTTTCAATATCAGGGCCTATATTATGTTCATTAACATGTGCAATATTCAGTATCATGGGCTTCACATTCATAATCAGGTGCAATGTATATTTTTATTACATCTCAACATCTCTGCCAGTGTTACTTTCAATGTAACTGTAATTTTGGATCAATCTGATACAAGATTAATCAGGATGAAAAAGTTCTATCTTATCTTAGGTATGGACTGATGTCCCCCTATTTGTCACTATCCATTGTCTTTTAAGATGCTGATCAGTCAGGAAGCAGTGAACTGATGTTTTTCAGCAATAAGACATTGAGCTTCCAAAACATGGTGAGGATGAAGAAGAAGCTGAGTGTCATCTGGTGTACTCGGGGAAAAAGCAGACATCTCTATGGACTATTGAGCAAAAAACTCTTTGGGGTGAACTGTCCCTTTAAATCTGCATTCTACTTTGACACAAACAAAGAAAACTGGGACTTCTATATGCAATCATGTTTCTTCCTTAAACACTATATGTATAATATAATGATAAAAAATAATGAGTGCAGAGAATCCTAGCAGTACCTTGGCAGTCCTCCGAGGTCCAGCTCAGAGGAAATGTACGGCCCGGGACGTAAAATCACCCACAACCCCAATTCAGCAGCAAGATTGATATAGGCCCTGAAACCAAGACGGAGAAGACGATCAATAAGCATTTTTTAATCTTCACAAAACACCAGGTTTAGACCCCCCAGTGAGACCCCATATCTCGTTGTTTGAGGAGTGTGAACTGTGCTTAACAACAACAGCGGCAGGCTGAGGCTTCACATCCCTCCTCACTTATCACCGCTGTGTGGTTAATTGCTCGTTAAGTTGCTGTTGTTGGGGAGACGCCGCCGTCGTCAGGTGGGACCTCTCCGCCTCTAGCTTCTCCCCTGAGCAGCGGGGCTTAGATGATAAGAAGACAGAGAGTATTCCCAACAGGCCTCAGAGCAGGTGATATTGTTAGAGCAGCTAGAGGGGTGGTGGAAGGTGTTTCATTCACTGTAAAAAATTACTTTGTTTTAACTTAATTTTTAAGGCATCTTTGAGAATAACTTTTTTTTCTAAGTTGACTCAATTTGAGGTAATTTGGTAATGATTAAAAAAAATTAACTATTCTAGTCAGCCACACTGACGAACATTACAAACAAACTTGATTTCCTTTTACAATTTCTCAGTTTAAAAGGGCAGTTTTTCATTTCATGGACAGAACTTACTGTACTTGCCAACCCTCTAGATTTTCTCACGAGACTCCCGTTTTATATTGCCCTCTCACAATTTTCCTGTATTTCTGTTTTTCACGCCTATTTTTCCTTTTCACTATCACAACCTCTTTCTGGCACTGTACAGCATGTACAACTCTACATGTCTATTGTTTCCACACCACAGCTACGCCAAACCACACTGAGAAGAACTCTGTGAATGAAAGAAAACTAATGAATATTACTTTATGCCAGAATAAAACCTGCATATTTACATTAAATTAATGAGAAAAAAAAAGAAATGGATTCCACTGAATTCATGCATGTTTTTGTTTTTTTACAGTGTTCTTATAATGGACATTTTCAAGTTACATATTTGGTTTAAAGGTAGACTCAGTAGGATTTGTCTGAGATGTTTCAGGATGTAAAATATCGATGTTTTGGGCTGGTAAAGCATCCTGAGTACACAGGGTTGCCAGATCTGTGTGTTCTTCACAAAACTGGGCTACTTTTGAAGTGTTGCCGTGGGATATGCTTTTTTTTTTTTTGTGGTTGGGTGGACCTAATCTGCCTGCAAATTATGTTAATAATATATATAAATACACATCTATCAGTGGCCTGGTGGCTTGGCTGGTGGAGCGTTTGTCCCAGGTGCCGAGGCTGTGGGTCCTCTGCAGGACATTTTTCCACTACTCTCTTCCCCTTTCCTGTCAGCTGTCTTATCAATTAAAGGCAAAAAAAGCCCCCCAAAAGAAATACACATCTATATTTGAAATGAAATCCTTTATTTCTGCACTGTCAACTTTATCTAAAGAAGAAAAGTAAATTACCTCAACTTCAGATTATAGATTATATAAAACTCTTTAGCTTACTTCAAAACTTAAGAGTTTGAGTTGGGCTCAAAAACTCAAAAATCTATTGCAGTGCATTGCCTTTAAATTTTAAGTTGCTTCAACTGTTTTTTTTTTGTTTGTTTGTTTTTTTACAGTGTACCTAAATCCTACAAAACTGACAGCAGGCAGAGGGCAGGGTCTCTGCAGATACAGACACCAGCACACACTTCTAAGTGGTGACTGAAACGGGTTATGTTTGTATGAGTACATCCATTGTTTGTTTGTTTTTCAGAAAATGCTGCATATTATCCCTTTAATGAGAGCATGGTGATGAGTCAAAACTCCTTACTCTAAATCCAGCTGTGTGTGGAAGTTGAAAACCCCTCTCTCTGGCTGGTGCAGACTCCACGGCACATACCTGCAAAGATCCAGCACGTTAACACTCAACTGGTGACCACTTCCTGAGGAGCTAAAACACGTCAACAGCACTGTAGTTTTCCTACGTAGTGAGGGTGTTGATGCCACAGGCCTTCATCTTCAGCAGCCGGTCCTTCCAGTAGGCCCTCGGCACGCGGAAGTAGTGGATGGACCCCCCAAGGATGTGGAAGGGCTGACCCGCCAGGGTAAACTGGGACGAGTTGGCGCTCAGGCCCACCTTCCTGCTCAGTCTCTGTCCTCCTGCTGGCACACTGCAAGACCAGACTTATTTGTGTCACACTCACATAATATAGCACATAGACTAATTGTGTTTGAGTGGACCACATGACATGCTTGATAGGAATTTGCAGACGTCTTGTGTTGGCAACAGAAACAGGAACATATTTGAATTTAAAGAGACAGATAAGACTTTATATTAAGATGCTATATACATTTTCTTTATGTAATTTCCAATAACATTCTTTATGTTGAAAGTAAAGTTACTACTCAATTGTGAGGTACAGTGAAATTGTTTGTTTTACCCAATATCATGGTACCAGTAATATTCATATAGTTATAAACCTGATAGTGTGACTATTATCACACTTTTGTCTTTATCTATATCCTTACAGCCTTACAGTAGGTCTAATTGCAACATGTTGAACAGTAACAATAAGAACTTAATAATAATGACTTACCCGAGGTATCTGTACATGATGAAGCCAACAATGCACAGGCACATGAGTGCATATTTCCGTTTGTGAACATGTCTTATCCTCAACACAACCATGGAGAGAATGTGAGGGCTCCGTCAGTGACATGTAGCCAGTCAGCAGCCGGGTTCAGTTTGCAGCAACATCTGATCCGAGCACAGATGAACGCATGATGCTGCTGCTGGTGTGAGTAAACGCACCGCCTCGTGGGAGTGACCCCGTGCGGAGCCATGGCAACCGAACACACCTCATTAACCGGCGGTTAATGAAAAAAAAAGAAAAAAGAAAAAACTCAACTCAACTTTATTTAAATAGTGCCTTTCATACACACACAATTACAGTAAAACAACACAGAGAAAATAAATTAAAAAGACACAATAAACCAAGAATAAGAATAGCAAGAATAAGAATTACAACAATAAAACTATGAAAAAAATAAGTCAGTAGAATAAAACAAAATAAACACAATGGATAAAAAATAATGTAGGCTAAAAGAAAGTGACTGAAACTTAAAAACTAAGGCTATAACATTACTCCACGCTAAAAGCCAAATTAAACATATAGGTGGTGAAAGAAAATTATTATTTAGGAAAATGCTGCTGCTTATGTATTCAAATAAACACCAGACATAAAACATACTGCAGGGTAAAAATCAGGGATTGAAGTAATGCTATGACATTGCCACAAAGAAAAAGGCAGATTAAAAATATATGTGGTGATACTGATTTATTAATGCAAGAACTTAAGCATTTCAAACTTTAAATGTTGATCTTGCCTTCAAATACAGCGAATATTAATTTAATAATATGAGACTAACAAACTATAAACCTATTTATGGAAACGTTTTGTAGCTAATTAATTTTACATCCCTAAAAATTTCAGTAGTGAAAACACTTTTTTCTAGGCTAACAGCTTGCAGAATCTCCCAGACGTGCACACCATCTGAACTGTGTGTGTGTGTGGTGTGACGGTGTGCAAACAGCATGTTGAGGCTTCAGGAGACTTGGATTACACCACATATATAGTATGGATTATATTTTTCTTTTTTTCAGTTGTTTTTCCTGTTTGAAAACTGGTAACCATTCACTTAAATACTTTGAGAGACTCTGCAGCACTGTTTTCCTGTGAGACTCCAGCAGTGATTTGTGGACTAACTAAATAAACACAAAATTCAATTGGGATGACGGTGAGTAGATACTAAATTTTAATATTTGGGTGAACTGCCCCTTTAACAAAACGTTACATTATTTGCTAGCTTGCTTAAAAGTGGACTAAAAAAAACTTAGACATTAGTTAGACTATTAGGCTTCCTCATGAAGCAGAAAAGCTCTAATTTCTCCTCCTTTGAGAAAAACCTGTTAATTAATGGAGCAACGTGGCCTAATAATGGAAGTTGAAAATATGATGGTATATTAAAAAAAACAGAAAATATTAAGTTTACAGTGTAACTATAACTCAGAATGTATATACAGCAGTTCTACTATAATGAAGTGAAATCAAATACTTGCAAACAATTTACTGAAAAATACAAATGAAAATGTATTTAACAAATATGAGAAAAATGAAAATATAATATCTGTTCTCTGCACGCACGTGCGTCAGTAATCGTTATGGAAACAGAACGGTGACCTGGGGGTCAGGTATAAAAGGCCCGCAGATCATTCTAATGTCTCTCTTTTCACTTGGATTTTGGTGAGTTGACTTGTTGACCTGCTGCGAACCCAAACTGTGAAAAGCCATCTCTCTGTTGGAGAATCTACTGGAAAGCGACTCTTTTTGAGAAGCAAAACTTTTGCATCGCTCAGCTCTAGTGGTAAACTGTAGAGGCTGAAAATGGCCCTCAGTAGACCACTGATCGACGTGGGACACCTGCCGAGGGGAGACGCCCCTGCGATAGATCTTCACCCACCAGGTAAGACAACTTATATGTCTGGACATGTGTGGAGTGTGTTAATAATTAGTGTAATGAAATGAAAACACTCTTATTTTGGTTTGAAGGCATGAAATTGTTAACATTTTGCATCAAAATTGCAAAAAACAAAATGGCGACAGGGCCAAATTTCATATAATGCTAAAATATGTTTTACTTATGCACCATGGAAACGATGGAACTATTAGTTCCGAACGTGAGAACGCCTGGACGTATCCTGCAGGTGCACGTTCCTCTGTGCTGTTTAGACTGATCTGAGTGTTTCTGATGCTGAACTGTTGTGTTCAATCATCACACAGCTCAGAAACAGGAAGAATCATGAGTTATAAAGTCATTTGTTCTGCACAGAGGTTAGTGTGCACACTAACTACTTTGGAGAGGTACAGTTGTTGGTTGCGCATGATTGAATCAATGTACCCATGGTTCACTGTGCGTAGTGGCGCATGGGACGTCATGTCTGGTTGTTGTATGATGGAACCTATAGTCCCGTGTATCTTTTCTTAGTTCCCATGTTGTTCAAATTTACTGCTGAAGCAGATTTGTCGTCATGCGTAAAAGCGCGTGGCGCGTAATGGTGATAGCATGTGTATTGAGTGACAAAAGGTAAAATATAATATAGATACAATTAAAATCTAATTGTTTTAATGCCTATTTCAACTGTACAAGTAGTTATTAATTAATGCTTTAGAACTATTTCTTTGACATTGTGGTCCTCAATACACGGCCTCTATGTTTGTTCTCATTTTCAATGTCATTATGAACTTATATATACTTTAAATGGTGTCACAAACACTTTGATCCACATGAGTTTTTAATTACTCTTTGATACACTGATGTTTGTCTCGGTGCTGTAAGACATGTCTTCATAAGTTATGTGTGTAAATACACCAGTAAATATATTTTTATTTTTAATTACTTCATATTTTCAATCACGTTTAGTTTGCAACCGTGAAATTCTAGTTTACTTTATAACTCAAACTCTGTGATTTTATGTTTATAGTCAAACTCTGTGATTCCATGAACAGCACAGAATTTGATATTAATATTCAAAGAGCCTGTTGTGTGTTGGTGGATTAGTGAGAAGTGAACTACAGTCTGAGTTAGTATGTGGGTAGATTATATTTTTTCTAACTTTTATTTGGATTGCTGCTCATTTAAACCAAAATATTTAATGTAATGAGAGATATTTAAAATTTGCTGTATCTGCTCTGTCCTCAGGGGGCGTGGACTTCATCATCGAGTGTTCTGCAGCTGACGGCCTCCCTGAGGTGATCAGGATCATCGACAGCGACGAGGACATCTCCTCTGATGAGGAAGAGGTAGGTGTGCATCAGGTAGGTATTTTTATTGCAGGTGATGAGGAGGAGGAGTTTATCCTGTTGGACAGCGACGAGGAGGAGGATGAAGACCTTCATGACGTCGAGGAGGAAGACGACTTCCATGATGACTGGTTTGACGAGGTGAATGGAGATTCCGGGTACGACACCATGACCGAGGACGAAGACGATCCTGAAGACGACGATGAAGATGTTGGGCCGGTCTTTTGGCGGGGATGGCGACGCCAGGATGCTCCTTTTCCTGCTCCTCCTCCAGTCCCCAGACCTGTCCCCATCCCTCCTCCTGTTCCTGCTCCTCCTCCTCCAGTCCCCGCTCCTCCTCCTCCTCCTCCAGTCCCCGCTCCTGTTCCTGTCCCTCAGCAGCCGACTGCCATGCACCCGCAGGAGCCTCCTGGACAGCGATTGGACCCACCTGCTCCCTCAACCTCAGGCACCAGCTCCTCCACCACAAAGAGAAGCAGGGAAGAGGACGACACAGGCCAGGAAGGTACGAAGAGGACCAGGTGGACCAGTGAAGAAAGCCAGGAGGAGCCCACTCCCTCAACCTCAGGGCTCGGACCCTCCACATCCAGGAGCGGTGGAGACAGCTACAGGGACTCAGCTCCTTCTACCTCAGGCCTTGGATCCTCCACTAACAGAAGATTCTGGATGGGTGGTTTCCAGTTCCAGATGTGGTCTGATGACAGCGACTCCGACTAGGACAGACAGCTGCCCAGGATTGGAAAACTGGGGTCTAAACCAGGGTGCCACCAACAAAGGCCACCACCATCTAGTATTATTGTCTTCACATCACCTCTGGACAGCACTTGGATCTACACCAACATTAAAACGAAACATGCTCTGGACCTCACAGCAACTAAATATCAGTCTTATAAAATCATCCTTTTCTGCTTTTCTGTCATTATGGACATGAAATAGGTGTTAATTTGCATTTACAATGGTCTTAAAAACCTCTTAAACAGTCTAAAATTGAACAATCTGAATTCTAGGTCTTAAAATTTCTTAAATATTATTTTGACGGCTCTTAAAAATTAATTGGATTAATGAAGTTACATTACATTTTTAATATATGAAGCCTGCTGCACTTTATGCAAGACAACGCTCAAATTAGGAACTTAGGGTAAAAAGGCATTAAAGACTCATGGGAAGTCAGAAAAAACATCAAGCCTCTGTAAGAAGCCTCCTGCAAACACAACCATCATCTACCGTCTCTGCACAAACAACGCTCACTCCTACAACTAAGCCTCGCCTGGACAGCACTTGGATCCACATCAACAATTAAAAAAAGACATGCTCTGGACTCAGTCATATAAAATCATCCATCATACTTGTTTGCCATTTTGGACGTGTAATTGGTCTTATATTGTATTTACAATGAAAGCCTTAAAATTAACCATTAAGTGTTTTCATTTTTAGTTTAACTTATTTAACAGTTCAGATATGATTCATTTGTTTTTGATTGATTTATCATAAAGAAAAACACATTGCCAAAATATGTCATATTTAATGTAATATGGACAGTTTGTATTGTTCATTGAATTTATTGCAATAAAAACATTTTTTTTAAAAAGACATGGTTAGTGTCACTCTGTTATACTGTAATGTATTTTTCTTTAGCAGGTGTTGATGATTCTGCCAGAAAAAAGTAAGTTAATACTTTAAGGGATAGTTCAGATTTTTTTCTGAAGTGGGGCTATATGAGGTACTTATCCATAGTCAGTGTATTCCCTCCAGTAGATGGCGCTCAACACTCCCTTGATGATAATGGACAAGTACCTCATAAAAAGCTGCTTCCAAAAAATCTGAACTATCCCTTTAATGTCAGTCTCCAGTAATCCAAAGATTGTTTGTTTGACTCACTCTACTTGTCTGCCTTTATAGACACTGCACCAACCTCCCAACAAGAAGTGACAACGTCCAGGGTTTCCATGACGACTGAGACGATGCTGGACCGCAGGACCAGCTGGAGAGCAGTGGTCACCTTTATCTCAGTGGGCTGAGTAAGTAATCTCCTCACTGAGACTACAAAAGTAACAAGAGGGACAACTTTACATACACTCTTCTCTCATAATATCCGCTGTTTATAATATTTCTACACATTCAACAATGCAAATGTTGTATACATGTGTCCTCACGTCTGTTTTTATTTCTTCTGTTACACAGGACTCAACTCCTCTGTGTTGTTGGTGTTTCCTGGAGCAGCTGAGAGTGGACGCCATCCAACCAAACATCTCAGGAAGACCGAGCCAGTACCACAGCACCACACTGACCCACTCTCAGAACCCAACACTACACTAACACAAGATAACAACACTAAAACAATATTACAACACTCTAAAAGTGTAGCTAGAATAAAATAATATAGATTAAAATAATATAAGTAGACTAAAATAATGTAACTAGATTAAAATAATAGAGGTAGACTGAAATGTTGTAGCTAGACTAAAATAATATAGGTAGAATAAAATATTATAGCCAGAATAAAGTAATATACCTACACTAATATATTCATTAAGATGTATTCATTAAGAAGCTTTATTGTCATTGCAAGGGGGTACAATGAAATTCTGTTTGGCAACATCTCCTTGTACCAGCTTGTAGCTAGACTAACATAATATAGGTAGACTAAAATATTATAGCCAGAATAAAATAATATACTTACACTAAAATAATATAACTAGATTAAAATATTATAGCTAAATTAAAATATTATAAGTAGACTAAAATAATATAACTAGATTAAAATAAGACAGGTAGACTGAAATGTTGTAGCTAGACTAAAATAATATAGGTAGAATAAAATATTATGCCAGAATAAAGTACCTACACTAAAACAATATAGCTAGATTAAAATAATATATGCAGACTAAAATAATATAATTAGATTAAAATAATATCTAGACTAAAATAATGTAGCCAGAGTAAGAGAATATAGGTAGATTAAAATATTATAACTAAATTAAAACTACTACTCAACTGCCAGATTTCAGTAACTTACCCAACACTGCTCACATTCAATAGTTATTTTCTAAATATTTATTCATATTACTGTAATCTTGAATACATAACTGAGAAATGTGACAATGTTTGACATGTGAAATTTAATAAATATTGTGTAAATTATACTTTCATGTGTTTTGTTATTTCTTTAACTCAAAGAATGTTTTAAGTGTAACTTTGAACTGTGGGATTTTGAACCATTAAATAAATGTGCAATATACATATATATATATATATATATATATATATATATATATATATATATATATATATATATATATATATATATATATATATAT
>JAJHUR010109046.1:0-12123 GCA_027495735.1 Lutjanus campechanus | reverse complement strand
GTTTCATGGCAGTTTTTAAGTTGTTTTTTATCAGACTGATTGATAGAAGAGAGATTTAAGAAAATGCCCTGCCGTCTTATTATAGGATAAGTTGCACATGTCCATGACAACACCTCTTTAGTTATGTATTATTATTTTGTTTTTAGCACTGAGTGCTATCGCTGACATTAACAAGCTCTGTTTCAAGTACGATCTCCTGGTTTTATGTCTTATTATTTTAGCTTAGTTGTTTCTTTATTTGTTTTTTTGTTACATTTGGCGTTGTTAAATCATCTTGTGATTGCTTTTGCTAAATGTCTTGTCTAATTGTGTTTGTGTTGTATTACTGTCATTGAGGACTCCCTTGAAAATGAGATGGTCCATCTTTTTGTTTTTATTGATGCAAAACAATAATAGTGATTTTACAGATGAAACTGATTGACACAGACACAAAATACACAAGGACGGACAAAAAATGAAAACAAACAGACAAAACATAACTGAAAACATAAACAAATGAATACATGAATAATAATAATGCGCAAAATTTTACATGGCACGTCTAAATATTCTTAATATTTCTAATAATGATATTGACATTGTCATTTTGGGGCATATGTCATTTTTATAGCGTGTGTGTTGAATGGTAAATACTACTACTACTACTACTACTACTACTACTACTAATAATAATAATATTAATAATGATGATGATGATGATGATGATGATGATAACTACACATGCATTAAGCAAACAGTAAAATACAAATCTCTTGTTTTCTCTGAGCCCAAACCTAAAAGATACTAGGCTTGCAGTAATAGAAAACAAAGAAAATCAGAAAATATTTATTTTGTTTTAATGTTATTGTTTATTTGACAATGCACAGTGCATTAATTGCACCAGATATACTCAAAGCTCATTTCTGTCTGTTGTAGGTTTACAGACGAGATGTCAGTTGTGATGAACTGAGACACTTTTAAAACAAACATGATAAAACATCAGTATTTACTATTAGAAAAAGTCTACCTTGTTCCTAACTGTGGATTGTACCATCATCTAAAACAATCAGTTCATTCATTTAAGAATTTTCCAAACAGATACGTATTAAGTGGTAATACTGGCTGTGGTGGAAACTGAAAATCAGTCTCTGTCTTGGATCACTGAGAAAACTTTAATTGCTTCATCATCAGCATAACACCAACATGACTGATGAGAAACAGTCTCCTCTTCTCTTAGTACTTTGAGATAACACACATTAAAGCAAGACACATGTTTTTCATGCATGAAAAAAAGGGCCATTCAGCTTCCTTGTGTGGAGGAAAATACTCCTGTAGGAAACAATCACAACCAAGATCTAAAGCAATATTTCAGTGATTTACCAACATTGAAATGACAGTCTTCTTAGTTCTGATTATTTAAAAAAAAATCATAAATATTTTATGGTAATTTCAAATGTAGAAAAGAATCTTTGTATTTGCTTTTCGTCACCTATGAAGGCCTACCTGCAGGGCCTTCACAGCCCATCAGTGGGCTGCGGACCACACTTTGGGAATCACTGGAATCACTGGAAACAGGAAACAGGAATTTCTCACACAGGCAAACATAACATATTCACAACTGAGAAGTTGACACCAGAGAATCTTGGCTTTTTTGCCTAAAAAAAAAAAAAAGACTCAAAACTGTTAATTGATTATCAATATTGTTGCTGAATAATTTTCTGTGTTGCCTGGTCAATGGAGCTGTACTGTTTTGGTATTGATGCAAAAATCAGGTTAATTAGTCCATAGACAGAAAATTCTGTCAATAATTTTTGGGAAAAAGCCAACTTCACTGCCTCCAACTTCTCAAAAAAAAAAAGAAAAAGAAAAAAAAAAGCTTGCTGGTTTGCTTTCTCTTCCAAGATATTAACCACTTTTTGTTTCTCCTTAAGAAGCTTTAAGGTTGAAAAAATCCTCTTTTTCTACACTGTCTGATAGTTTTAATAATAAAATGAATAAAAAATAAAATAAATATTAGACAAAAATAATAATAAAACAGAAAAAAAATATAATAATAAACTTTATTTGTAATTATAGCACATTTTATGCAAGAAATACAGCTCAAAGTTTGTTGCAACAAAGACATTACATGACATCAAGTGCTTCACATAAAAAATATCCCCATAGAATCAAAATAAAGTCAAGGATAGAGTGACATAATTAATGTAAAATAAGAGAGAAAACCCCCCACTAATACTGGTAAAAAAAAATTTAAAAAAAAGATTTAAAAAAAGGAGAAAGACTGAGAACATAAGACTGAAAATAAATGCCTCTGAATAATAATCATTATAATCAAGTATAGAGTACAAAGAATGTATAGAATCAAGTAAAATACAACATTTTAAAAGAAAATAAGTGCATAAATGTGTATGGCTGCACCTTTCAATCACAAGAAATATATTTTGAATGATTTTATGGATATTTCAGCATTGACTGATCTGGTATATCTTTGGAAAATGTGGGATCTTCGCCTCTACAACTTAAAATAAAGTTCACTTTGAGCAACGTTTGGTTGCCACAACTTTTATACTCTGTTCATACGGACTCAAACACTGTCAGTAAATGTTTATGTGCACAGTTTTTGTGCTGATAATGCACTTGGTTTTGTCTGTTGTATTTCGTTATGGTTTTCCTGAACTTGTGTTTCAGCAAGATTGTATATTTCTCATACTGTTAGATGCACTTTTTTTGGCGTAGACATTTGACATATGATATGTGAGTGTGGTGGCCAACCTATAAGTTATAACTCAATTTAAAACCTGTATCAGTGCTGACACTTCTGCTGACTTGTGCAGCCTCGACGATATCTCCCAGGAAAGATGTGCAGTTATGACATCAGACCAGTAGATGACTCCCATGAGCCTCCACTGGAATCAGCCGCTGTTCTGAGCACTGTGCTCCGTCTAATGCTGTCCTCCTTCCACCCTTTGTCATTCACTCTGTTCAATACTCCTTTCTTTGTATTGTTGGATAAGGTCATTGCAAATGTCCACATGCTGCACAGCTGAAAACAACACATAATACATGATATAATCACAAAACATGAGGACAGAACGTCTCTTTCCATGACCTTAGCAGATGAACTCTGTTTCAACTGTCGCAGAACGCAAAACATGTCTCATATTTCCATCACAGAAACACGGAGGAGAGGCAACTCTTCAGGCCTGTGACGTAACGCTGCCGAATAGATAAATGGGCTCTCAAGCATAAGTGGCAATTACATGAGAGATCTATTTGTACCAAGCAATCAGTGGCTGAAGATGTGGAAACTGAGAAGTAATTTTTTCCCCCTTCATTTCTGCAAATATCAGAATCATTAGATGATGTTGTTAAGTGGAGCTCATCTCGTCCAATCTCGGCGTGTTTCACAATCCCACAGAACAAGTTACAGTTTAATTATTTTCCCATAAAATGCATTTTTCTCCCAGAAACAACACACAGAACTCTCCAAGTTCAGTGCTTTCTACAGCAAACACAGCTGTCTGAAGCCACATACATTATCATTATATAAATTACAAGGACACGTGTCACAGCAGGATGTTGACAGATCAGCATGACTCGACAGAAAGGAAAGTTTGATGATGAATTAAGTCGTTTAAATTTGTGAAAATGCATACACGAGTAAATTATGATTTATTGTGTTTGATATTGCTGCTCCTGCTCACTGTATCATAAAACAGCAAGCATTTGAGAAAGATTTGGCACAAGCCTGGGACACTATGAGCTTGTGACTGCAATGTTGTTGGTTCAGTCCCAGGATAAACAGGGGAAAGTGAAAGACTTGCCCCTCATTACCACCTCTGAGGTGCCCTTGAGCAAAGCCCTAAACGCCAACTACTGTGGAGCTGCTCAGTGGCCGGCAGCTCAGACTGTGGTGGGCAGCTTCCAGGTGGGAAATATCTAACTGTGTGAATGTGATCGGGGCGTTCCTGAAAAAGAGAGCTTTGCTGTCAGGGAAAAAACTAATCACTAAACGTAACTACTTCTCATTACTAACTCACATAATTTTGACTTACCATGAGCATTTTTATTCTCAACGTAATTACATGGATGAAAAATCTTGACAAAATTATGACACAGTAAGTTTTTGAGATATAAAGTGAAAATTGTTACATAAAAGGTCAAAATTAAAAAGTACTCAAAGTACTGAATCAAAATTGTGAGATGAAAAGTGTATACTAAAGTAAGTGTGTGTTATACTGGGGACCAACAGGGGTCTTTGAGTGGGTTTAGGGGGTCCTCAGCAAAAGGAGGAATATATTTTTTAACTTTTAGCACATTTTCATTATTATTTATATATTATTTTGGAAGTTGAAATAATAAGGGAAGAAGTAGGGTTGGCCGTTTTGATTGACTGTAATTTATAGTAATCTTAGTTTGATTGTTTAAACCTAAATAAAAATATTCAAAAGTGACTCCTTAAAATAAAACCCTCTCAAATTGGGGGTTGGTGGTTCAATGTACATCTACTGGGTGGACTCCTGACATGAAACAGATTGGGAACCCCTGCATTAAGATAAAAAGTCAGAATTATGAGATGGTAAGTGAGAGTGTTCAGATAAAGTGTAATAATTCAACCCGTTGTCATCCCAGGTTGTCCAATACCATCTTTGTCACACCCCTCAGTGTCTCATACTGATGCACAAGGTACCCATTAGTGTCTATATGAGACGTTGCCAGAAAGTCTTTTTTAAAATGTTAATTTGCAAACAAATCGACTCCTTTAAGTGAACGATGGGAGCCGGTTCAGAGCCCTTATCTTTTTCTTTCTTTCTTTTTTGTAAATGAATCACTTGTGCTGACAGACGACATACCATCAGGTTAAAAGCAGGCGGTGGGGGGGGCTGACAGTTAGAAGCTGACTGTATGCTTCAGCAATATGAAGAATTTGGTGCTGCAAAGTCTACATGTGAAATTAAATTATACCTGTGGGATGTCTACATTTATAAACCTAACAATGCCAGTCCCCCCGGCAGAAATTAATGGAGCCTTAAGATCCGTCTCCCTTCAAAAAGCCATAATTACCATCATTACTATGAAATGGTCACAGTTTGACTGTAGGTTTGAGGCACCAAGACCACTGTGGGATAAGGCAAATGGTCATGTTCTGGGTTAAAATAAATATGTTAGGTAATCTAAGTCATGTGATGCACATGATATCATGTAAATTCAAACTTTAGATAACGTTGACTTTTGGTTTCCCATGAGACACAAACCCTGGCCCCCTGGGTGAAAGTCCTGTGTTTGTTTAACCCTTCCACTGACCTCATCTCCTCTATATGCAGACTTTGTTGCTCTTTAGCCTGTTACGTCACCTGACGTGGATGGATTTACACTGAAAATACAGGAAAGCCTGGTGCATCTCATACAGATGTGAAAGGGTACCTTATACATCTGTATATGTAATTATGAGATAGTCAGAAATATTAGATAAGAAGTCATAACAGTTGACTTCCTATATAACAGTTATGTGAATATAAGGCATTTTTTTTAATTTCATTCATTGTTTTTGTTAGTTTTCTGGTAGGAATTGGATTCCTTTCGTAATGTAAATGGGCATTTCCAGAGTTTCATACAGTGATGATTTTGGAGAAAATTATGTGAAGAAAAATCTACTCCTGCTTCTTTATAACTTGCTAACTTAATTAGCGGTCTGTGTGCTATATATCATTACATCTGATTTGCATTAAGATGAACTATATAAAGATAGCTGGTCTTCTCTCTAATGGTCCTGTTTGCTTATGTGGGTCATATAGAGGTATCAGTATAAAACTGTTTCATAACCAGTGAAAAACTCCTCGTAATAAGTTTAAAACGACAGCAACACTTCTCAAACTACTTTCCTGTAGTCAAAACTGTCTCGAGAGCACAGACCTCCAAGTCAGACGAGTTGAGCTGTAACATTTATCAAACAGTGTAGTGTACTGTAAGCAGCCTCTTACAGGCTCATTATATCGTGTTATCAGATGCAGCAGGAGTCAGGGCTCCTCCGGGGCTCTTCCAGCTCCATGCACAGCTCAGAACAATCAACTCTTAGACAATGTGACACCGCCATTTAAGAGCACGACAAAAGAGGAGCCGGGTTGCCATGTATTGCACCCTCTGCTGGCAAGGCTCCCGCAGCATTATGAGAAAAAAAAAAATAGCTGAGCCTATAGAAAAAGCTGAGCCTTTAAGCCAAATGTTGCAGCGATAGGAGCTGCTTACCTTGGCATTCTGGTGCATTGGATGTAAATGACTTGCTGCTGTTGGCCCTGTGCTGCTGTGACACACAGCCTATAAATAAACTCTGGAGCCCTCCTGGCTATCTGAAGGTCCTTTACACATGCTCACACACACATGCTCACACACAAACACCACAGGGAAACAAAAGCCCTGCTCCTGTGTGACTAATGAAATCTGCTGACAAGGTATCCTCATAGGTCAACGGCCAAGACCCTCGACCATGTAAAGAGGGGTAACAGGAGCTCAGTTAGTGGCAAATGCATATCCTGAGAGGAATGTCAGCTTTGTTTTTGTTTTTTAAAAGATATTTGGGAGTTTTTTTGTCTTGTAATTGGTTTCGGCTGCACTGTGAGAGTGGAGCAATATGGAGTTAGTCATAATGAGATGGAGCCAGACGGCGATCAGAGACACATAAGGTCAGAGCCGGGGGGCCAGAGGCCGACAGCTGAATCTCACATTCTTCACTGCAGTCAGACAGACTGCCACATCCCACCATCTGTACCTTCTCCCTGTACTGTCAACACACACACACACACACACACACCTACACACACACACACACACACACACACACACACAAACTCACCTACAGCAAGCAGGAAAAAAGTGTCACCTTAAATCCTGTTCAAACCTACAGCTCAGCCACACTGAAAAGGAGAAAAGGAGACAAAGAAGAACAAAGGAGTAATTCAGCTGGATTGTTGAAGAGCTTTTCGTGATTTGGTTTTTTACTAAGCTTTACAAATAGAATCAATGAATAGCTTGACATTTGGAGGAACATGCTTATTTGCTTCTGGCTGAGAATTAGACAAGAGCATCAATATCACTCTTGATTTCAGGAAGTAACTGACAACCAATAGTCCCAATAGACTCAGCTGGAGTCAGAAAATAGCAGGTTTTCCCTTGGAACCAAAGTGGGTGTCTCATATTCTACAGGTCATTGTACATTGTGTGACGATCTCCTGATGACATCCTAGATTACAGTGGTTCACTAGATAGCACCAAGGTTCCAAGAATCTTTAACAGAGCTAGATAAAGAACCTGAGCTAATCTGATGGAAAAGGGCATCCGGTGAGCTTTAGAGTTGCTGGTAGACAGATTCTTTTACCACTGGATAGATCCGGGGTGGCTGTTTCCCTCTGTTTCCACTTTTTAAGCTAAGCTAAGCTAACTCTGGTTTACAACTTTATATTTAAACAACAGATATTCAGTTTTCTTGTTTAACTCTCGGTAAGAATGTGACTGTGAAGAACAACACCCTCATTTATTCCAACAAGTGATCCAAAACAAGATATTCTTGTAACAGGAAAAATTTAGAGGATTGATCCAAAGACTCTTGAGCACACAGACATGGAGGTGAGAAAACTATTATTATTAATAAGAGACTAATGTCTCAATGCAAATTTTTCCTTTGACAAGAGTATCTTGTCTCTTGAGAGCACCAGACAGGCCTTTAGTCCGTGTGTCCGTTTCAGTGAGTTGATCCTCCTTCTTCAAATAAAACAAGATATGCTTCTGTTCTAGGGGCAACGCCCTCTGACAGGGGCAAAATAGAAAGTGAGATGATGCTTTTATCAAGCAAGAAGTCCATGTAAAAGCAGTAGGTCCTCATACGTAAACGACAGACTACCAGCAACAGGCGCACTGGACCTTCTTTGTACCAGATTTACGATGTCATGTGGTTAACGTGAAGTGGTCACAGTTTGATGAGGTTTAGGCAACAAAACTACTTGGTAATTTTAAGGAATCATGGTTTGGGTTGAAATAAATGACTTTAATCCTGGAGACGGCTGTTCAAACCATGAAGAAGAAGATCCCCTAACCTCAACAAAGCACTTAGTTTTTACCCAAATCATGATCATACCTAAACCTAATCAAGTTGTTTTTTATTGCTAAACCTATCAAACCTTACCCATGGTGTTATCACATCAAAAGCTGATTTATTTTTCATAAATATATTGTAATGGTTTTGGTCCTGGTGATAAAGGTGTCAGATCAGAAAACACTTCTATGTGTCCTTCCAAACATGGTATGGATGAATTACTTTGGTGTTTTATTTGGGGAACTTGTTGGACTACACTTATCTCCCAAATATCTGATTGTTCCTTTAAAATGTTCTTTACTGAATGAATATATGAACACTGGAGACTGTGCTCTTCTTTTCATAATAGGCACAATACTCGACTCTGACTGATGGACAACATCTGCTCCTTTGATTCAAATGTTGCAAACCTGATGTTTTGGAAGTGGGGGATGTGTGTATCCAAATGCCTCAAACTCTCTCATTGTGAAGAATTTATTGATTATTCAATGTCATTTGTGATGCACTGACCAGCAGACACAGCAGATTGATTCTTTAAAATAACTCAATGATTTTTAAGATCTCACGCTACAAAATCCAATTTAAAAAGAGAAAAGACAAGTCGGGACAAGAGAGTTAAAGTGCTCTTCATGGAGAAGGGGATCCCTGCGTTAAAATATCTTTATTAAAAAAGCATGAAAAACATACAAAGGAGGATGCAATCCAAGCCTGACTCTTTTCAGAGTATGTTCTGATGACTTCTCTGAGATTTACAGCTGAAAGTGAGACCACCACTCCCATCTGACACATCTAAGACTCAAGCCACTCTCCACTTGAGATGCCTCTATTTTTATGCCCGTTTAGCCTTTGTGGCCTTTAATAAGCTACACACTTCCACTGAAGCTGAGATTGGAGCCATTGTGGGCCCCTCTTTGTGTCACGCCTTACAACAGACATCTGGACTCCTCTTCTGTTGCCCAATTTCCAGTCCTATTCAGGAGGGACAAAGGAGAGCAGGCGTCTGACTGTCCAAAAGTCACTCTCCATCATGTTGTGCTCTCACCGCCTGACATGGAGACAATGAGGTGGAGGTAGGAGAGGCAACGGCACCGAGGAACCGGTCTGGTCTGTGCCGGAGGAGGGGGAGCGAGTGTAAACAGAGCTCAGACCCCCCAGGGGAGCCATGTGTGTCTCCACAACTCCCATTCGGGCACCAGAAGCTCCAGCGGAGCCAGATTGTGGAGGAGTGGGTGCGAAACAACAGCTGCTTAAAAAATTTAGAGAGTGGATGAGGCTAAAGAGCAAGACTGTTTGCAACACTCTCCATCATCATCAGCAGTAGCAGCAGCAGTGACGATGATCAGACTGAGGAAGTGATGATGGTTGTGTTGAGGCGTCGAGATTGTAATCAGCAGTCGTCAGCATTTTAGAGCGTCAAGTCAAGTTTATTTACAGCACAAAATCACATATTTGCCTCTTTTACAATCTGGACAACATGGAGGATGGCATTTTCTCTCATTAGACACTTGTTTCTGAGAAAGAAAACATTTTACAGGAAACAGAGATGATCTCACAGGCAAGTATGTGGATTAATCATCCCTTGTGTGCTGTAATTTATTGCACATTATGTACCATAAATGTCCAACGGCAGGTGTTAAGAAAAGGGAACATTTGGAGATGATGTATGAGCAGTGTTGAAAGTGATACCAGGTTATGAAATATACAAGACATGTGCTGTATTACTTCTTTTAGGCAGCCTGATATGGGAAAATAGGGCCTACAACATGAGGAACAATATCTTGAAGCAGCGACCAAAAAGGCAATCACACTTAAGGGAGTAGTACAGAGTGAACACCACCACTGGCGGCTGAAGAGAGATATGATATGGAGGCTCAGAGGGAAAGGAGAATTCAGAAATTGGACTTTAAGGTTCAAGGTTTGAAGAGGACGGCTTAGCGTATGAAGGAA
This sequence comes from Lutjanus campechanus, assembly GCA_027495735.1. Lineage (NCBI taxonomy): Eukaryota > Metazoa > Chordata > Actinopteri > Lutjaniformes > Lutjanidae > Lutjanus > Lutjanus campechanus. The sequence goes on along the minus strand of JAJHUR010109046.1, from coordinate 2,111 downwards.
AAGGACACCGTTATAAGGAATGACAAAGATAGATTATGCTTACCTCACTGACACTATTTGTGGTTGACCTTTTGAATTATGAAAAGCAGCAAAATGTAGGTAAAAAAAAGAGAAATTCACAAATATAAACATGCAAGCGTAGCTTCACATACATCATTATCCTGCACTTTGCATCAAAGCAAGCTGTCATTAGTATAAGTGCTTCAGATGAAAAAAAAAAGGCCTATATAAGTGCAGTCCATTACTGTACATTCAGGATCGCCTCATTCGATTAGCTCGGAGAATCTGCAGTTTTTTAAAGAACTACACAGTATCCTTGTTTGACTTTGTTGAAGTTCTTTTGAACAAGAGATTTTAGACTTCCACTGTGGTGTAGTCTATATGATACACAGGTATACGCTGTATACAGACGAAGAAAGCACCAGGATTAACATTTGTTTTTGCAAATCATTGCTTGGGTGAATTGTGAACAGTAGACCAGTGGTTCTAAAATAAAGGTCCAGGGACCCCCAGAGGTCAACGTCACTCTGCTACTCTGTTTTCATATAAATTATTATGATATAAAAATGTATTTTTTAAAAATTTATTCCACAAAAGGCTTCATAGTTTAATCAATAATATTTTAATTTAATAATCTACAACTCTTGATGAATATTATATATAGAAACCCTCCTCCCTCCAGTCAAGCACACATCACCCATTAATTTTGGAAACCGGCTCTCTCTACAATACATTTCTCCTGTGCTGTTCCTTCACGTAACTAAGTAGGAGTCTAAAAAGGCTTTGTCAAATATTCCAAAAATTATGAACCTCTGCCGTAGACTTCATCCATTAAAATGAAGGGCAATGTCATTATGGGTTAAGGTTTTGTACTTTGACATATTTTTTTTAAAAAGGTCATATATACCTTAATCATTCAGTGATTTAATGCACCACCCGGCGAGAACACAAATCAAACACAAAGGCTGCAGAATCTGTCTGTACAAATGGAATTTAGGAATTTATTGTTGGGTTTGGACATACAGTAAAGGCTCAGTGGTGTGATGTTGTTCCTCTACAGTGTTGTTGGATTTTAATGCAGTTGTAGCCTACAGGTGTTCATCACGGTGTACCCACTACAGTAAACAAGTCTACTTCGCTGCTTCTGCTGAAATTAAAACTCTTTACAACCTTAAAGGTCCAGTGTGTATGATTTATAGGGCTCTATTGGCTGAATATGGCAGAAATGGTGTAAAAATATTCCTGAGTATGTTTCATTTGTGTATAATCACCTGAAAGTAAGAATCAATGTGTTTTCTCTTACTGTATATACTTGGAAGGGGAGGGTGAGGCAAGCAGTATTTAGTTGATTGCAGTCTACAACCACTAGATGCCACTATATCTTACGCACTAGTCCTTTAGCTTTAACATGATTTTTTTATTATCATAAAATCATTATATTCATAACTTTAAGCCAAAATGTAACATCTAACCCAGTTAGTGGTTTTCAATCCTCTTTGGTTTGTGGCCTCTTAAAATGACACAATATGAACTTGCTGTGACCCCTCATCAGTGTGTGTGTACATGAGTTTTGAGAAATGTATTAAACAGTGAGATTAAGAGTCTTAAAGGCTAAAAAAAAAAATCAGTATTCAAACAATGTTAGTTAAGTTTGTGTCAGAGAATAAAATAATTTTGTGTAACATTTTCTTAAACCTAGCATTTAAATCCTCCTGATGTGATTGATTTTTGGTTGTCTATGTGTTGTTTATTTGTGCCTATATGAGCTGTGCACGTTAATGTTTATGTTGGTGTTTCTTTTATTTATTTATTTATTTATTTATTTATGACCTTCGCTACCTGCACTGGTCTATACAGGTTTTTAAATGTGCTTATGAAATACATTTGACTTGACTTGAGTTGTAAACCTATTGTAGTTTGGGTTTTGTTTATCAGTCATATGCAGGTTAACACAGGGTCAATGGTACAATTATCCATTGTACATCTTTCCTCAGGCTTTCACACTCCATCATGAAATAAACTTTTATTTTTATTATTTATTGTTTAAATCATTTATTAATTTATTAAGTAACTAAGGTCCCACCTCTCAGGGGGCAGATAACCAATCATAC
>JAJHUR010109043.1:0-14373 GCA_027495735.1 Lutjanus campechanus | reverse complement strand
CTGGACAGGTGAGCAACATTAGCTTTGCAGTGCTTCACATAACAGTAACAGCCGTCGGGCATTCATCATATTGTCTAATCTGCCAAAATGTACTGTTGTTGTGATGTTATCTATTTATAATAGCAGTCGAGTTGTGGGTACAGTTGTCTGATGGGTCAGCTAACCTTAGCTTTGCAGCTTAGCAGTGTGCTAACCCACAACTTGGCTATTTCAGCTGCTTTAGTTTCTACGGTCGTTTCCATGACAATGCGCGTCCATGAACTTCGGGAGTAGAGCCCGGGGTGAAGTATGAAGGGAGGAGTGGGTCTGTATTCGTTTACACTTCAAATATCAACAACCTCTCTACTCGTTTTCTCCCACATCGCTAACTACACCTTTAACTGCATGAATAATTACATTTCATTGGTGTTCACTGAAGGATACTGTCATGAGCATAGTGTAGGGAGTTAAGGAATAGAATAGTGCATTATGTGAGTGCGGCAAGCAAGTGTGGAGCAGCAGACGAGTAAACTTAGCAGTAAGTTTTCAGTCTGGCAATAAATATACTGTACAGGTTACAGGGTGCCAGTTGTTAAAAGCTGCAGCTTCTCAAGACCAAGAAAAGTCTTGTCTGCTGTTTCAAAATTGCTGGAAAATGGCAGGGGCCCTGAAGTAAGCTGAACAGCATTAAGCTAATGCTAACACTGGTGTTTTACCTTTAAAACATCGGCTCTGATGCAACTGTATCCCTTTCAGAAGCTTTGTTATCCAGCCTTGAAATGCAGTGTAAAATAAATCCATAACAATAAATCCAACACTGAATGTCTTCTGTGATAATTCATCCATTTTTCCATGATAAGAACTGTTGTTGTTGTTGTTGTTCTTAGCATGTTGCTAGCCAACCACTGCCACTTGGACTGAGAGTTGACACATGAGAGGCTTTCTTCCTGACTGACAGTGCTAATCCATAAGTGTATTAAGAGATCCACATGCTAATCTCAAAAACTTCACAAAATGGAATAACATGAGATTGACCATTCAAAATGAAATCTGTGGTGATGACGGTAATAAGCTCAGCTCCGCAACAGGGATCACAGGACTGCGGTGCCTTAGAAGTGAAACCTGTTGATTACACTAAACTGATGGCGCTGCCCTCACTCTGCAAGAGTCAAGTTCATGACAAGTGTTTTGAAATGAATCAGTGTCAAATTTCCATATATTATTGCTGGACATTCATATTTTATTGAAAGAGTTCATTTTCTTTCATTATTTTATAATTATTACACTGTAGTTAGGTTGTACTTGGGAGTGAACAAGAAACAAGTATTGTACTTTATCTTCCTTTTGCCTTTCTTTGTTGCTTTTTAAATTCTCTTTCCTCTCTGTGGCCTCTTTCCACTCTGGCCTTGATATCTCTGGGTGACCTAGATTTCACTCGCTTGTTTCACTTTTTCCCCTCTACAACATTAAGTTGACTTCATGGCTAAATCTCAAACTTCACAGTCCTCCGTGCAACATGAAAACAACAACGTCCCTTCTTACTTGTGGCATACAGTCATTGCTGACAGCCTGCTCACATGGCACAGAGCCAGGCTCCTTGACAGGAAATGTGAAGGGAGTAGTTTGACTCTTCTCTCTCCGTGGATGTCTATGTTACTGTGTGTGTCAGGAGAGAAACATGCAATAAATAATTCAGATAAACAATGTCCCATAATCAAATGTTGTGTTGGCAGGGAGGATAGCATCTGCTAGTTTGGAGAACAGTAATCACATTATAGATTTCATGACATTATAGGTCAAGCCTGCAGTCTCCTCTAAGAACTGGAAAGTGCTTTCAGGGAAACAGCAAGGAAAACCAATGACATTTCCACAGTTTAACACTGTGCAAATGTGCTTGAAAACGCAAGCATTTGACTTAATATGGCCTCACTAGGGAGTAATATTTTTTTCTGAAAACTAGACATTTTCTATCCCAGGAACAGAAGCATGCTGTCTCGGGAATCCTGGGAAATGCACTTTTTACAGATAATAAATACAATATACAATATATCATGGACATGCTGCCTGGTCAAAAAATGAGACTAGGGCTGGGCAATATTGTTATGATATGAGACTAGACATCGCTTTTGGATATCTTTATATCGTGATATGGCATAAGTGTTGTCTTTATCTGGTTTTAAAGGCTACAGTGAAGTGATGTAATTTTCTGAATTTACCAGACTGTTCTAGCTGTTCTACTATTTGTCTTTACCCACTTAGTCATTATATCCACAGTACTGATTATTATTTCTCAAAAATCTCATTGTGTTAATATTTTGTGAAAGCACCAATAGTCATCCCTACAATATTGCTGCAACGTCAATTGATATTGATATTTAAGTATTTGGTCAAAAATATCTTCATATTTGTTCATATCTCCCAGCCCTAACAGACTGTAAACTTTCGTCTCTCTACCCACATGGCCACCTGTTGCATTCTGACACAGTCAGCTACAGTTACTGGGTGATGACTAAACACTACTGCACTGAAACTCATGAGGGTACAACAAAATTAAAATCTAAGAACTAAGACATCTAGACTGGAGTACACTGAGAGAAAGTAATGGAAAATAAGTTATCTGCACAAACTATGTGTAGATACAGATGTTGCATAAATAACAGATCAATTCAAGGTGATGTTCTTCACCAACTCAAACATCTCTGAAAAAAAGAACAAAACCTCTGCTTCTGAGCTGTCACGACCCACTCTGCCTCAACCACTTAATTTGTTCTTGTACAGAGCTCACCTACGATAGGAAAGACTCCTTAGCAGGCACTGAGCAAGGTTTCTTATTCATTATCATGCAGCATGTTCCGTAGCTGTCTTCGAAGGAGAATGAATCATCAGACTACAAGTAATCAGTAATGAGGCAGAGTCCTGCAGAACACTCAATCACTTGCATGATTATCTCCAAGACGGCAAAAATAAGACTTTTCAATTACTTCCATTTTTCTGCTATATAACGCTCCAGACACTACAGGCAGACAATATGCCCATCAATTAATGAAATCCATTTCTTACATGTTTCACTTCTAAATGATCACTTTAATAACCTTTCAACAAGTAGTTTGGTCTGTTTTGTCATTAAAGATGAAATACAGCACTATGGTGTGATGTCATCCCAATCTCTCTCATATGAGAAAATCTACTAAGAATCTAACTTGCAATTTCTAGGGTTTGTTTTGTCTTACTGCAGTCAACCAAAAATCTGCAGACAATGTTGCATCATAGCAAATATTTCCAGGACTGCCCCAATTCAGTCTGACAGCAGAAAGAACTCCTGCGCTATATTATATTAAATATAAGTGCATATCCAATTTTGGTATCAACTGTTAAAAGTAAAAGAGTAAGGTCCTCTTTCTACAAGTGCCAAACTTAGTATAAATTGAAAAACTTATATTGTTTGACAAAAAAAAAAAAAAAAAAATCTTCGCAAACAGAGCAAACCATAACCTCAAGACCACTTACTACAGTAGATTTCTTTTTTGCTGTTTGTATATCTACCGTTTTCTTTTTAGTTTGTTTCACTGTTTCCAAGACCAAGAATTAATTTCAAGCTCCAATTTAAATGTCTTCAGTAAGACATTTTTAGAGCACCACCTACAGTGACAGATTGATTTTTTTTTAGTAAAGTTGTTAAAGCCAGTAGCTATGATGCCCTGCACACCCACACAAGTGTTTTCAATTACTCTGGCTAATGTCTCTCCCTCACTGAATACACGTTGAAATGTAAATACTAAAATTAATGATGGCTGAATTCCATTTGGTCATTCTGGTTTCAGGGCCTTGGTGTTGTGCATGCTGACTCACTATCTTGGCTTACTGGGACATTTGAATAGAGCAGAGCTGTTGTTAATATTATAATTAACACTTCTGCTTTTCCTGCTACGGCATGAAAATTACGTGACATTACCAACGTCAATGAACCAAGAACAATGACTAAGTTTCTTACTGACTGACTAATAAACCATGAACATCTAGTGTAGATACAGACCATAATCTCCGTTACCGAACTGTGAATACAGACACTGTATTTTTTAATGCACTGGTATCAGATATGCACAGTTCAGGTACCGGAATCAGCATCAGGAAAGAAAACAATTGTACTGGAACTAGATCCAGATCAGCATATTATTATATCTGGCTGATATTGGCCTATCACAGCTATATCGGTCTGTATTGGTGTATGTACCGGTATATCAGTACCTGTATCAATACCGATATGTTATATACTCCAGCATGAAAACTTTTTATACTTCAATCCAGTGTTGGTGTGGGCCTAATTGGAACATCACTACTGACAGGCATAACCAAACTAACAGAAGAGAAAAGAGATGGAGCTGTCAATCCAGGACAGTCTGCAGAGCACATCTCAGGATTCTTAATATCTCATTAATCAATACATCACTTTTTTAATATCTGTCAGTGGTGAATACCACACTTTATAATGTCTATTTGCAATTGGGATGCACTTGTTATTCCAGATGATTTCCCAGTACTGGTGGTACCAGATGGTACTGCAAAGATCACATTGCATTACAGCCCTATAACTCATCTCTGATTACACTAGCTTTCAGTTATGCTGCTGCAGCATTGTGCATGCTTGTGTGTACCTTTATGTGTATGCTCCACTGCCCAGTGTGAAGTGGGACAGCAGCTAGGACACTGTATTGATCAGCCAGTCACTGTAATGCACAAAGCCTGGTCTGCTCCCCCGCAGTGACCTTCAATACGTGACCTCAAATCAGGGTAGCCCCTGTCTAACTCTCACACACACAGCTAGTTCTCTCAAATGTTATTGAACTAGTAGAGGTAAAGCCGATAAATCCAAATAGAGCAGGACATGTCTATTACACAGTGCAATGTGAGAATATGGAAGCAGTGCAAACATGTACACACTTGAGCTTGCCAGGACCAGGATGGACAGAAAAAATGTCCAGTGCATCTGTGCTTCTGGGTGATTATCTGTTTGGCTTGTGTATTACACAGCAACATGTGTTTGTGTTTTTTATTAGCTTGCAAATATGCTGTCAGCTCAGAGTACAAATGAGGTCTTCTGTGATGTAAAAACAGATAGAAAAAGCTAGAGATATTAACTAGCCAAGAATAAAAAGTAGGTAAAAGAGAGAGGCAAAAAGAGGACACAACGGCAAAGAAGGAAAGGCGTTTGGAGGCCGTAATGAAAGGGAATTAAAGCGAGACAGAACTAAGGAGAGACAGAGAAAGGAAGCAATAAAACCTGAGCACATTAGGTCTGCTCATATAATTACATGAGGTGATTTCCACTGGCACTACCCTCTTGCCATTTTACCTCAACCAGGAGGGTCAGTTCAGCTCAGCTTGGTCACCCACGGGACATATTCCAGTTGATATATCCCTCTGCTTTTACATCCATTACTATAATAATCATAGAGCTATCACAGGGTTATCACTCAAAGAAACCAGGTTCTCACAGTGCTCATCGTAAATTTTGGTGTGTAGTATGCGAGGGCTGAAAAAAGACACAAATTCACACAGAAATACACATCCATACATTCTCAAGTCGGTCACCTTAGACACACATGCACACACACACTAGCACTGCAGATACACTGCATTTTTATGATAAAACATATAATAATTTACATCTCCACTGTGTTTGTGTCATCTGTGGTTGCTGCTAGAGAGCTCTGCAGAATAAGCGATGAAAGAGCCAGTCTGCACATAATGACAGAATGTTTGACCAACTGATTATCTGATTACTGAGAACTTCATGATTGAAATTTTAAATTAGTCTGTCAGTGAGACTGGCTGTCTTAGCATTCAGGAACTCTACACATACCATTAAGAAAGTGCTACATAAGGTGTAGCATTTTAGCACTTAAACGCATAATATGGAAGTTCTGCTGCTAGGGGTCTCTCTCACATTAAAACAATAACGCCATGAAGTAGCTTTGGATTATGGGAGTTGTTATCTTCACTGTTTAACAACCACAAAAAGCAGATGAAAATTCATCTGGCACACCTCTGACAGAAATCAAGTTCATGGACGAGGTAATATTTGAGTTTAATTCACGTTACATTCACCGACCGTCTTTTTCACTCCCCGATAGATCCCATGTTTTCCCTGAAGTTATAGCAACTAGCTAGCAATAGCTAGCAGGAAACACACCATTACCTTTAATAAACTATGTATTTCTGGTCCAAGAATCCATACGAACATTGTTGGACACTTCGGGATAATGTAAGTACACAGCTCAAAAACAAAATACATAACATATGTCTGGTGTTAGAAGACATCTGAATGCAGATTTATTACATATCATAGCTTTAAGACATAATGCTGATATTTGGGGTAGGTGTTATGGATAAAATGTTCTGTTCTAAAATACTTCACAGATACTTCACCTAATTGATGTAACAATTTTAATCCTGTATTGCCCTAAAACAGACTTGCTCAGTGATATGCAACATTGGTGGCAATGGCCTAATACAGTACTTAGACATACTAAAGGGACAGGCACAATACTGAAACAATACTGAAAAATCTGACTTAAATATAGTTTCTCTCACTTTTTAAAAGCAGAGAGGAAAAAAAAAAGAATCTTATTAATCCCCTTGGGGACATCCATTTTAATCTCACTTTTTAATTTTAAGTTAAAACTTGATAATATTAGCATGTATGATCATGATCTTCAGCTTCTGAGCCACTGCTTGTGTGATGACCTGCTAGCTTGAGGAGTAGGATCTTTTCTTTTCTTTATATTTATTAGCGTGCTATTGAATTTGAAAGTAGCCCATCTTGTAAAATATTTAATGATTCTAAGCAATATACACACCTAAAGTGCCTACAAGATTATCCTGCCCTTCTATCGACAGCCAAGTCTCAGAAAAGACACGTGTTTTTTTTTTGTGTTTTTTTTTTCCCCCAAATGTACTTTTTCAAAGATTTGCACAACAAAAAACAAGAATCAATTCATTGTATTGAGGTGGCACCAGATGTCTCAGTGGGGAAGTCTCAAAACCAGGACAAATTAAATCAAAACTATCTCCATAGCTAGTTATCAGTGGGGTTATGTGGGAAAATAGTAGCTGTTATTTGAGTGTACCACTTCTCTTACAGTATTTGAATTACTGAAGCTTACCCACACAAACATATGTTTTAATGTTAATGTTGACAGACTTAAGAGACTACTGCAGCACTCTACTTGGTTTTGGTAGAAAGAGGTGAATACACATATTTATGCATTTATTCAACAATGCAAACATAAAACGACAGAGGGAGACTGAGTGACACTGCTAGCCCTTTGAACTAATCTGATTAGTCTGTTGTGGTGTGCGTGTGTGTGCACATAAACAGAAGGAGGGGAGAGAAATGACAGAAGGAAATACATGAGAGGAAGGGAGTACATGAAAAGAGAAGACAGAGAGAAGAAGAAGAAAACTGAAACGGTTAGCCTCCTTCTATGTGATCTTGCATCCGGAAGCAGAGTTACAAATTAACCAATTAAGTGCCCTCAGAATAGCTATGGTCAATGACAACAAATGCCAAGGGAAAAGGTTTGGGTCATTGTATCCACACACACACACACCATCTGGAATGGAAACTCATGCCTCCAGTGAAGGCAGGAGACAATATACTTAAGCAGTGTGTTTGTTTTGGCGTAGAGCGTGGGCCCCGGCTTTATTTTAGGCAGCAGTGAGAAAGACGTCAGCGGCAGAGAGAAAGACAGAGAGAAAACGCCTACACTCAGTTCACTGAGTGTGAAAGAGATCCAGGAAGTCCAAATCATTTCTCGGGTTAAACGCCGATGCACCATTAGAGGAATACACACAAAACCAACACACACTTCAAGGTTTGCAATGATGTGTCTCAGTTACTTCGGTCCCATTTCCTAACATGCCATTTTTGTCCGTTTCCTCTTGGAAAGTAAAAGGCAAAACCATTTTCTTATCTTCTCAATGGAAAAAAAAAAACACAAATTAAAACTGAACTGTAAACTGAAATTATCTCTAGGGAGACAAGAGGAGTTAAAAAGCTAGCGGCGGTGAAAGTGGGACTCATTCATATTTTAGTTGTTGAGCTGATGGTCTCATCTAGAGCAACTTAAAATTAACGAGCAAGATGTGCTGACGGTGACCTTTCAATGATGAACTTGTCCTCTACATGAACTACGAGAGATACAGGGCTGCAAACTATTATTTCCGTTCTTGATTAATCTATTTTATTTAGTCTTAGTCACACATCATGACTTAACGGATTCCAAGTTAACATTTTTACATCATCTGGCTTGTTTCGTCAGACCAACAGTCCCAAGTCCAAAAATATTAAACTCTGAATGATTCAGATTCTCACTATTTATGCTCAACATTTTTCTGCAATAGTCATTCCAAGTCTATATACAGGAGTAGGTTTAATTGTTAGTGGCTGAGTCTGCCATTCCTTCACTGGCTTCAACTTGCCCGCCTACAGAAGGGATTCACAGAAAATGATGCACACAGATAATCCAGCATTACTGTCTGTAATTCTGTCTCACTGACAACAGCCTCACTGTTCAAGGTCCAGTGTTACAGGGATTTATTGGCAGAATATAGAATATAGAAGAGACAAGGTGCCACTAAAGCCTACACACTGGTCCCACTGTTCACTCACCTCAAACTGTGACAGAGCTGTAGTGAGCTGATGCTCATGCAACCCCAACATATCCTACGGTGGCATCTTCACATTAAATGCTTTTAAACAGGCATAACATGAGGTGGCTTTTATTGTGAAGCAGTCACAGGATATGCATTACACAGAGGTACGGCAACATATCAATATTATATCAATACTGTGATATGAGACTAGATATCGTCTTAGATTATGGATATTGTTATATCATGATATTGCATAAGTGTTGTCTTTTGAGCTGTCACTATTAATTAGCTATTAAATTAATCATTTGATTTTGATAATCAATTTATTAGTTTGAGCATTTTTTTTTAACATAAAAAGTCAAAATGGTTAGATTTCAGGTTCTTAAATGTGAATATTTTAAGACCTATACACCATATCGCCCTGCCCTACACAGAGGTTAGGTTTGACTGCAAGTGTTCATCATAAATGCATCTACAAAACAAAACAATAGTCATTTTCAGCATTTTTTGACAGCTGGTCACCTTTAAATATGGCAGGGAGTAATGGAACAAGAAGGTACAGCCACAGTGAGCTGTTAAATGAAGAAGAGTAGGCGACAGGCTGCACACCTACGAGTCCTCAGCAAGGTAGTAAACTCTATTGTTCCCTGCTGTTATGTGGGAAAATACTTGCATCATTTGCAGAATGAAATCATATTGCAGTTATTCATCGTGGCATGATGGAAAAAGGCCAATCGCTGACTAACTTCCTTATTAAAACAATGTGAGTTTGTTTGTCTGTTGTAAACAGATAAACCAGTTGCTTTTCTCATATATTTCCCAGAATTCTGAGGGTAGCAAGCCCTGGGACTCACCAAATCAACCAGGACTGAAATCTTAAGGATTGTATCTTTACCTCAGCCTCGACCTCCCACTGTAGGTTATGCTGTTTTCCTATATTACTTATGGTCCAGAAAAGCCATTATCCAACACATAAACCCATAATTTACTGCTACAAGGAATCTTTTGTTTCACCCCACTAATCTTAATAGCTTTAACTAACAAGAAAATGTATGTAAGCATGTAAGTCGGTATTTATGTCTTCTCACATAACTGAGAATATGAATGATGCAAACTCATGTAGGTCTTTTTATCACAGGCTGCACTACACCCAGCAGTCCATTATTTATTGCACGATGACTGCATAAAGCAGAGGAAAGCAGAACAGGGTGCAAAGGAAAATAGTAGAAATAGAATACACAATAATTTGAGTGCAGGGCAGAGAGCTCACGACTCCATTAGGTGCTAATGGATTGTCATGCTTCAGTGTTCCCTGAAGTACGATTACACCAGCCTGGGATAGGACCAGAGATTGACAGGCATGAGTGAAATGGTTAACCAGAGAGTGTGAAGGGAAGGGGAGAAGCAGCATGCAGTTACAAGAAAGCAGTGGGAATAAAAATGCTTGAGGTAATGTTAGAAGAAACAACAACATTACCCAGAGGTACTACTACCCTTTTCCCCAATCAACAACATGTATAAAGGTTCCTCCCCTTCGGAGACCCCCTACAAAATACCAACGGGGCTGCCATCTTAGTCGGGTTACATTTCTGTTCTTAACTCTTTGAGCTCATGAAACTGTCACCTGCTTGAAGTTTTTAGGTGCAAGAATGTGTGTTAGTTTGTCAGATCTCAGAAAAATCTCAGAACATCATATGACCGAGCCTGACAGACAGAGAGGGAAATCAAAAGCGTGATAAAAGAAGAGAAGGGGATAAATTAGCAAAGAGAGAGCTGTGACTGATCTAGAAAAGAAGAGCAGGGAATGGCAGGCAGACTGAAAGAGCAGCTCAGCGGGATGGAGAGGAAAAGGCAATGATGGCTCTAGAGGATTTTGTTTTAAAGTAAGGGGGGGGGGGGGGGGGGGAGTAAGGAAAGGTCAAACGTGAAGGAAGAAATGTCCATGAAGTGAGAGCTCGTCTAGTTAGCGTCCTGACAGGGTGACAATGAATCCAGCTCAGGCACAGGCATTGTGGGAGAGGACATAGCCTGAGGTATTCTCTTTCACACTGTCTCTCCCTGTCTCTCACCTTCTCTCTAATAGACACACAGTCAAAAGGCGGGGGGGGGGGGGGGGGACTTCACAGTCCATTACACACTGGGACTGTCGACGTCCTGCACAGTACAGGACAACCAGTACCCGTCACTGGCTACCAGGTTAGCTTGTAAATGTGTGTGAGCTGAGTGGGCGGACTCGGTATAAGCATCATACAGTTTGGCTTTTTTTGTTTTCTGTCAATGAATAAGGCTGCCTCCTCTCGTTCTGCCTGCCTCTGGTGCAGCAACCATTCACTCCTCACCTACCCTCATTTCTTTTGGCACTACAGTACACAGACAAACAGTGAATACATATCTGAAAACTGCTATACATACAGCAAAGAATTACTATTTTTATATCACCCTTAAGCTACGCTGGAACAGTAACAAAAGCATTTCAGGTCCATCAGAGTTCCAATAGAAAAAGCAGCACATTGAGAGGGAGTCATGATTCCTGTCCTTGTTTTCATGAATGGGGAGCAAAAGTCGGTTTAACCTCACTACAACAAATTGCATAATAAGTAACCGAGTTGTGCGCAAATTTGAACAAATCATGTGTTAGCTTGATTTTTCTTTTTTTCCCCTAAAACTTCAGTATGTAGAATTTATGGGAACTGTATATAATTGTGTATAACCACCTATGAGCCATATATCTAGAGAAAGCCCAGGTCCTCTTGCATGGAGGTGGCCATGTTACAATACAATGTTTCAATAGTAGCCCAGAACGGACAAATCAAACAATCAGCCATTCTTGTTTTGCAAGAGTGTCGGGGCCACTGTAGTGCATAGTATTTATTTGTATTTATTCATTCTGTTTGTGTCCACCTGATGAATGTGGATGTATGCACATGAAGTCCAATATGCACTCTCCTGTTGGCTTTGTTTTGGTCTCAACCAACTCCTGAACAAAATATCGGGCTCTTTAGCTCCTAATGCTCCACTATGTTCACCGGCAAGTCGCTAATTCCCGAGGTTGAACGGTGAAGTCGTTCAAGAACTGTAGGAGAACTACAGAGTGAGGGGACAATATGGAGTGGCTTCATCCCTTTGTGTGACCCCTTTTACATAAGTCATTTCATCCACTGTTCATAAGAAAAAATGAGAGCACTGATTTAATTTCATTTAGAGGAACAAACTAGCCTGACGCAGGCTTCCAAGATTTTTTTTTTCCAGTAAAGCATGAGGTCAGTGTTGTTGGATGTGCCTAACAACTTGACAATATCCCTTCTTGTTAAATCCCAATAGATACTCTACTGGACATAGCAAGGATAAGCATGGCACCAACAACAAATGAATAACTGAATAAAATAAATAAATAAATAGAGAGGTTTGTACAGAAATTGAGGATGCATTGCTGCTTCATTGATGCTTCACCTCAGTGTGCCTCTCTGGTGCTGCATGGTAAATTGATTAACTTTAGCTCAACAGTTGTTTGCTTCCATTATGCTTCCTGTGTAATTTCAGGGCTGCTAACATACAGTTAGCAAAACAGGATTTTACAGATGTTATTGTCCCATCTAGATATCAGATTATACAGTTATCTTAAATCCAATCAGCTTTGTGTGTTGATTTGTTTCCTCTCATTGTTTACAGTTAACTTGGTTCTATGAACATATGAGATAGGTTTAAGCTTTTGCAGAGATCAGGTAGCTGAGCTATTCTAGGTTTGGAAGGTAAGACATGATAACACAGATAAAACAGTGGAACCAAATGCTGTTTACAGATTAAACTGTGTATTGGCAAGACATTACTGTTTCATTTAATAAGCAGAACACGTCAGGGTTATGTTAGTCTGCAAATTTGGTTGGGTTGAGCAACCAAGAGCGATACATAAAACCAACCTCCTGTAAGACTGTGAAACCACAAAGCAGCCTGACAGGATGCTTATGGTGTAAAGCTAGCACACACATTAAGGTCTGATACACTTTAAGAGATACATTACACTCAGACGGTTTCTTTCAAAGCAACCTACAGTAAATGCATTAGTCAAAGAAAAAGAGCTGCATGTGCATCCCTCCCAAAAAAAAAGAATTGTTACAATGAAGTCCCTTTTTCCTGAATAAAGAAAACATCAGTATGTTCCAAGGAGAAATTTTCATTTTAGCTACAACTGAGTTTAACCAGACATTCTCATCAAATAGAGAAGGCTTCCCACTACATGCTCCATTTTGCATTTAACTGAAAGGCACTGTAGATAAGAAATTGTAGAGAGAGGCAGTATCTCGACAACACAAAATCACTACTGCAAGATACTGAACTCACACATTTTCCTCATTGCTGCTTCTGTGCTCTTGGGGCTGCAAATAATCTCACCACCTACACATACTGTATAAACATGAGCTGAGTGCCACGAGTTCAGGACTTTTCTCTGGGAACTGACAAAGAGTTATTCTGGGTATAGGATATCTCGAACTGAAATTAGAGGGTTACAAGGCAACTTGTGGGAAACAAAAAACAGTCAAACAAAACTGTTTGATCACTGAACAGCACATGCACACAGACTTGTGATAACTTTTCACTTTAAGAGACACAACATGAACCAATGAGCTGCCAGCAAACATTTTGTCTATACAGCCAACAACAGACTGACAAAAATGCTTTTTTTGAGGTCTCAATAGCTGTGTTTACATGGGCCCTTATATTCAACAAGTAAGCCTAATCACAGTCCAATCAGAATAATAGTGTCTTGTGTAACCACCTCAGTCGGAAGAGACTGACCTGATCCGGCCTGATCGAAAGGAATTTTCAATTGGGTTGAAAGGGTTGGTGTAAATCTTTCATAATCCTTTCAATGGGAAAATAATAACCATGTTAATGCTTATTCTGAACATTTCTCTCTTAGGTTGGAATAAATATATTCTTCCTGCACGTTTGCCCCACGTACAGGTGGGTGATGTGTTACGAACAAGTTTTTTCGAGGTAGCAAAACACAACTGGTTAGAAACATTAAAAGATTTAAAGACACTAATATTGTTCCCACTCCCAGGATACAGTGTGGATCCATCCTGAAATTTATCCGGCAAAACCACTTTTTCTTGTTCTCCTGTTATATTGCCAGCAGATTAGAATTTTGACAGCAGGCAGAACCAGATTGTGCATGTCAAAAAGTTAACCCATATTTTGATAATTGCTATGGAGCATGTAAACCTCAATTCATCTATTTAGGGTCCATGTAAACAGTCAATTTGTAATTTGTAATCACAATGATTTCAATCAAGTTGAAGAAATACTGTCCATTTAAATGTAGCCAATGAGTGTTTACAGTGTTAGCGGTTTACACTTAACTGAGATTATACTTCAAATATATAATCTGGTTCAGGCCTGGTGCTTTGAGTGTGTGCTTGTAAGTGGGTGTTCGTACTCACGTAGGAAATGTTTCTCCAATAAGGCAATTTCCAGGTGACCCTTGACTTCATTGAGTCGGTCTGACTCCGACCTCTGGAAGTCCTGGATGGCTGCAGCCATGGTGGGAGACCCCGAACCAGCCTGTGCACACACACAAACACATTCATGTTCATATGAGGGTCCATGCACACACGCACACACACAAGGATTTGCATTCACAAGCACAGAAAACAAAAAAAAAAAGACATGCTGTTTAGCTTTAGAATTACTTGAAAACAAAACGTACACAAAGAGATACAGTATATCCCATATGATCTA
>JAJHUR010109037.1:1159-27559 GCA_027495735.1 Lutjanus campechanus | reverse complement strand
TTCATCCCATTCAAATGTGGGCGTGTAGAGTCAAATGAATCACAGACATCATGGCTTCAGAGATGAGCTGCCATGTTTAACTTAAACTTTGAATCATATACTCTTAACTTTATGTCAGAATTCAATTGCACTTTTTTGCTTATTTAGAAACCCATAAGCCTCAATAATTAAAACTAAAAACTTCAGGCACTTGTACTAACTCTCTTAGTTGTTGCACAGTTTTTGATGACATCAAGCTGGAGGCTGATTGCATTTATTGTACTATTTGTGCTTTGGACAGACGAGTCTGTCACATGAATGGAAACTAATAAGCAAGGAAGGAGTTGCATACATAATACAATATTAATGAGCTTACAGGCTAATATGCTTTAGTGTTATTACATGAATAGACCTCCAGCAAAACTACCAGCTACCTAACATTTCTGTTTGAGCAGTGACTAATCTATTACTGCTCACATTTGATTTATGCGCGGCCCATTTCCTTTTAGCATCAGAGTAGAGATTTTTAAGACATGCATACATAATCTTGTAGTCATGATCTTCACTTTTTACCCCATGTGCTCATAATTGTGGACACTGTGCTCTCAAGAAAAATCACAGCATCAGTCATTTCAGCAACTGCCCCAAAACGACATGTGTTTGTTTTAAAGACAAAAAAAGCCCTGTAGGGGCCGTATGAATTATGGCTCGTCTGTCAGGAGCAAAGGAAGAAATAGTGTGACGTTGTTGTCAATCATTCCCAACCCTAACCAAATAATTATTTTGCATAAACTTAACTCAAAGCAAAACAAACCTTGACCAAGGCACAGTAGGATTTTAAAAACGTTTTCATTTTCACAACTATGATTTGTAAGTGTTTTGGAAGACACTGATGAAGGGCGTTGTCCTGTCGACAGGGGTGTCAGATAAGAAAATGTCTCGCTCTGGAGGGTGATCAAAAACAATGGATTTTTTTGTTTGTTTGTTTGTTTAATTTAGAGGACTTGTTGGGATTTTAAAGCTACAAGAAATTTTTAACTGATTATGAAGCCATAATGCCAATGCCTCTATATGACCTACTCAGTGTCTGCCGCCAGGTTGGATTATCCTTGAAATTAGATGAAACAAGCCTGTGTTTACATTTTCCCAGGCAGAATTGCAGTCAGTCAAACGTTAGCCAGTTACAAAGAAGCAGGAAGATATTTTTTATTTAGATCCTTTTAATTTTTCACAGCTTTCTGATAGAAAACCTTTCTGACATAACACATCCTGCCGGAAGGGTTTCTTTCAACCCTAACCATGATCTTTTCCTACATCTCAAGTAGTTTTGGTGCCTAAACATAACCAGTAGCAATAGTTTTGTTTAACCTATGTGACAGAAAACTGAAAATTTAAGAAACAATCATAAAACTATCTTAAATGAGTCAACAAAGTCCTTCACATGGGACACAAACCCTGGTTTCTCGGGTGTTTGATCCAGTCATCCACCGCCACCTGCTACCCAAAAGGACTTTGCTCTTTATACTACATCACCTGACTGTAGACTTTCTGGCAGAAAGCCCTGAAGACTAACTTCTCCCAATACCACAGTTACACCCTTCAAATTAGGCAATGCAATCAAGTCAGAAAGACTAAATAACAACAACAAAAGGCTCATATGAGAGCACTCATATAAGAATATTTTTCTTCTTCAAAACATTAACACTAAAGTCAGTCTCAAATCTTCACTTTGCATCCAGAACTGCAATTAACAGTGCAAACTACTGTTGATGATGTTCGTCTGAAATCTGATTACAACATCTTTGGAAACATTTCTGAGTATGTTGGTAGATTCTCTAGGATTTTTTTCTACTTCTGTGTTTAGAATAATTCCTCTGTCATTATATGGAACAAGCACCACACGTCAGTCAGACGGCCTCATTTGTTATTCTCCATGAGAAACACAAACAGTTCTTAAGTCTGTTTGCTTTGGTACACAGGCAGGCACATACTGCAGTTATTTTGCACGGCAGGGACAGAAATATGCCAAACACAGCTACTGCTCACAAGAAAATGAACAACATATTCAATATTTTGATAACAGTGAAGGAACACTAACTGTTTGCTATTAAATTAATAATTTTTAAGCCTCTTGAGAATCTCAGAAATTATTTTTCTCTTCTTTTATCAGAGGAACAAATTCCTCCACGGACCCTTAAAATAAAGAGCCCCAAACTGACTATTTTCAGACTAACTACAAATGATTTGGATGTAAATATTCAGACATGCTCCAATGACTTCAAGTCAACTGTCTAATTATTTGTCAGAAGAAAACTCCAGGCTGAACAGAATCGACGCTTTATTTTTCCCTCCCGAGCCTGCACAGATAAAAAGTGAAACGATCAACAGAACAAAAAATATTGTTTTAGAAATGTTTAATATTTGAGCTCGTCATTCAGAAGGTGGTATTTGTCAGACGGAAAAGAGAACTCGCGAAATGATGGATCGTCAAACATCAATTCATCCCTTCATCTAACATCCTTATCCTCAATCAACAGGAAGTGATAAACGTCTCCAAACGCCTGATCCACATTATTATCACAGCCGGCTGCAGTGACTCATTTTGGGCCTTTTTCCTGAGCTGCAGTCGGCACACCAGGCCCTCTCCTCCTCAGCTGAGACACTCTGAGAATCCCTGGCAGCTCATATATCAAGGGAGATCCTCACAGCAGCACTCCTCTTCCTTTTTCAATGCACAGGGTAAGTATTTTAATTAGTTGGCTAATTGTCTAAGTAATTGGAAGACAACTTAGCTCAAAGAGTAATCAATCTCTACAGGGCTGTGTTCTATCACATCAAAGGATCTGTAATTAACACTGCAAACCATGGGATGGTCTTTGACTGAGCTCGATAGCGTGGGGGCGTATGATCACAGATAACACTGAGGTTGAGGAGACGGATCTGGGAGGCCTCCAATGAGCATGGAGAGGTGTTATCATTCAGACACAAGCAGAGTCAGACCCAAACACTTTAAAGGCAGAGGCAGTCAGACCTTTATGTGCCGGCTGTGATGCAAGAGTTGCACTCAGTAAACAAAGGACAGATAAAGCCATTGGTTATTAAATACTGTGTGTCAGAGTGTGTGCATGTGTTTTTGGGTTGCACACATTCCGAGCAGGTTTTATTCTCTTAAATTCTGGGAAATCGTCTTTTTATTGTCAATAAAACAAATTCGATATGAATGTCTTACTGCAAAGCTTGAATGTCCAAATGTGCATCCTCCCCCTTAAATTTCCCCACAGAATATCTGTTAGCTTGATTTTGACAACAGAATTGGCAATTCATTAAATGTTTTCATATACCGAGTATCAATTTCACTTTGCAGCAAAGCTCACGCCAGGCATTAAAAAAATTATACATTTGGGATGAACAAGACTAATCATGTCTCGGATTCATCCATTTGAGGCCCCTTAATTTCCCCATTGTAGAAAACAAGACGTATAATGAACAATTATACATAAAGTCAATTTCAGTGTTGTGCAGAAGACTTAATTAAAATTACTAATGAAAAAAAGGACTGCTTACAGTGTGGAAGTTTACTCATCAATTTCAAAATGAGTAAATGCTTTGTCTTTATGGATTGTAATGAAAATGACCTAAATGGCAATGTACTCCATATTTTTTTTTGTTTACAAACAATCATTATGAATAAAATTAGTGACTAAAACATCTTGTTATTCATTGTGAAAAGAATTCGGCATAATTGGCCAAATTGTGGAAGGAAGCAGCAGTTAAAAATCAATACCATTACATTATTCTGGGACGAAGTATCATATTATCAATTAGCAAATGTATTCAAAATGCAGAAATGAATGTCATGCTTGTGGCAGCAGCCTAAAATGGATAATTATGATGAAACATCCAGAGGAGCGCAGTCATTGGAAGACATGATATTCCCTGAAGTGATCCCCTCCCCCCTCCGGCCCCACGCTCCCCGCCGCAAGGCACAATCCGCACAGTGGCACTGACAGATTGACAAATAAGGTTAATAAGTACTTTCCACCTCTCCTAAAGGCTAATCAAATATTAATCCTTGAGGTGTGGTCAGCAGAAAAAAAACAACAAACAATTGGTAGAGGGGAATTGATCGAATTGATTCTCTCTCGTAATGCTCGGGGCTGGGTAGAAGAAGAAGAAGAAGAAGTAGAAGAAGAAGAGGAAGAAGAGGAGGAGGAGGAGGTGGAGGTGGTGGGAGAATGGGGCGGTGTTGAGTTGGAACTGTAGGAATTCATTTCAGGCTGAGAATGGACAAATATTTGGATATAAGCGCTTAAAGCAATTTCAATTTTTAATCCATCTCCACATTCTGGTGGCTTCTGGTGAGCGCAGTTTATTCACCACATGCTCACAGTGTTTGTGGGTGTGAATCTAGCTCATGACCCACACCCACCCACACCCACACCCACACCCACCTCTTCCCTCCACACAAAAAAAACAGTAGTTTTTTATGTTGTTCTCCATTGCACACTATAAACCTTTAGACACACTTTGTTTTACAGTACATTAATGAGATGTAACAAGGCGTACTTTGTATTAAATTAGACAAAAACTAAGAATAATATGTTCCTTATTAGACTGTAATAGACCTGTTATTACACTGTTATTAGACTTTAAACAAGGGTAATTAGGGAAGCATTATATTAGCACTGTACTGTAAATAAAAGTGTATTATCTCCCACTGTTAGGCCCTAACTAGGTGGTAATTAGGGCTGAAATCAAGAAATAATATGTTTATTAGACAGTATTAGACCTGTTATTAGACCCTTATTAGACATGTTACGATGTTTTTGCGTTTGTTTTTTTGTTTTTTGTTTTTTGTATAATTTGTTAAAAACTGAAGGTAACTTGTTCCAGGAGAATAAAAACGCACTCTGTTCCATGCTTTATAAAAAAAAATGCTCAGAAATACAAAACAACAAAATGTGCTCTCTTTTTTGTAAATGAAGAAGTGCAGTATTCCATAAAAAAGCAAAACTCTTTCTGGAACTCAAACTCAATCAATAAACATCAATAACAATGACAAATTGATGTTCACCCACCCATAAACATTGAGTCAGTTCACTGAGATGTACATGTACGATGTTTGTTTGTGGAGCTGCTTTGATTGGTGGAACTCGCAGGAAGATACAATGATTAGTCAAAGTTGCGATGATTGGACAAAAATGCAAGGTTGTGCAGAATTCATGGAGAGTGTGAATTTATGCATTTGCAACATTTCAAGAGGTTAATTATGGACACATTACAACAGAACTGTACTGTCAAGTAAAGTGAAATCACATATCTGCTACTTCACCATTTAAAAACAAAATGTAATACTGCAGGCAGATAATGTGATTTGATCAAAGAACAAGGCTACTCAGCCACTTGTATGGGACCAGCCAAATGTGGTTTCACTCTAGTTCACTTTGGTTTACAGTACAGCTCTGTTGTAATGTGTACCTAATTACCCTCTAAGAAACTAATAAGGGTCTAATAATGTCTAATAAAAAACACATTATTTCTAGTTTTTGTCAAATTTATTTCAAAGTACATATTATTATTAGTGTACTGCAAAGTAACATCTGACCAAACCTTTTGACAGAAATGTCATGAAGACTGTTCTTAGAATCTAATTTGAAAAAAGCAAAGACAAAATAAATCAATAAAGGTGAGCAGATAGTTTAGTCAGTAAAACATGACAACATAAAAATAAATATACATATGAATATGATCTTTATAAATGCCACCTTCTGCACACGTGAGGTAAGCATCAAAAAATGGGACCCTTAAAAAACATACTATTGGTGACAAATTTGAATTTTACACAAATCTCTTTTCCCCCCCTCGAACAGTTTTCACTAATCGGAAGCCTCGGGACATCTCGAGGCCTAGTGGACCATGTGAGCAGAGCCATGTACTGATAGGGCAAAATTGGATCCAGTGAGAATGCAAAGAAGCTTATCAACCAACACTTCCAGGCAGTGCTCTCTGCAAGAGCATATGTCAACATCATTTATTAGATGTGGCCAGGGACTAAATTATGTATGATCACAAAACGGGAAAAAAAAGGGGGGAAAAATAGGATCACACGCAGCAGGTGGATAGAATAATATTTGGAGAGAATATGAAATTATTAATAGAGGCCCTTAAGGGAGAATATTTGTTAACATTAACCGGTGAGTCATTTGTAATGCTTTGAGTCTATAATTAATCATATTGGACATTTCAGAAGCACATATAGAGTTAAGTGAATGTTTTATTTGCTCTGCTGTTTTGAGAGGAGCGATCCATATTATTACTGTCACATATAATTCTATATTAAAGTGTACAGATACAACAAGAGGCAAATCAAACATTTTCAAATTGCATCCAGTAAATGTGGAATTTAAAAACCTGTTAAGTGTATTTCGTTC
Organism: Lutjanus campechanus; assembly: GCA_027495735.1. NCBI lineage: Eukaryota > Metazoa > Chordata > Actinopteri > Lutjaniformes > Lutjanidae > Lutjanus > Lutjanus campechanus. The sequence continues at coordinate 21,149 of JAJHUR010109037.1, read as the reverse complement.
ACTCCAGCCAAACATATACTAAGTAGCTTTAATATTGCCAGATGAGCAATCTCTCAAGCAAAATACTCTTCAGAGATACTATGTAATTGACTCCACATCTAACAGTATGGAACAAATCCCACTAGCAGAGGGAGTTGACAAATTGCATTAAAAACACTCAATTGGGCCAGGATTGGATAGAAGCTCATGTTCCTCCTTATCCCATTAAACATGAAACAGTTTAATCTCTAAAACTTGCTGACATACGAGGAAACGCTTAAGCGTGCAGCCTCTATTTGATTTGTAGAAGAAAATCAAGGCACAACAACATGGCCTCTGAACTGCTGCGCGCTTCTGTGTGTGCGTAACACATGTAGACAAGAGCAGAATTTACACTCTGCTCAACATAGAAGTAGCATTATTTTAATCAGCGTCAATTACAACGTCGTTTAATAGCAGACGTAGCCGTAGACGCGCGTATCGTTTGTTTCAGCCTGCTCAAAGTGGGCAATATTAAAGAGACTCAAACTGTCAAATCATCCAAGTTTCTTCTTCAATAGCTTACCCGATTTGAACATGTTCCGCTTCTTTTCATGACATGTAAACAGGTTTTGACATGGGTCTAGTTAAATGTGTAAGACATGCTGAAAAAAAGGAAAGGGAAATGCCTGTGCAAAAAAAAAACCAAACCTGTCAACACACAGTACCTGCTTTAAATCTGTTCCCCATTTCAGGCAATCTGTGGGAACCAGGCCTGTGGAGTCTAATCCTGTTTTCATCCGTACCCCCCCTACACACCCCTCATCTGTATCACACTTTCAATTCCACTTGCTGGTGCCTTTGTGTGATTTTCATTTGATCTCGCTTTTAAAATTCAAAATCTATTCAAGGTTTTTTTAGGTGGATTCACGCTGTTGCCGTGAAGCCCTATTTATGTTCTAGATTTGGAATTGCAAATCAAGAGTGTGTGATTTAGGGGGGAATGGAAGTCCAAAATTCCCCGGCATCACCTTTTATGATTCTGTAGGTTTAAAATGTTAACAAGGGTGTTTTAGCAAGCTGATTTGTGCAGTATCAGCCCGTCTCTGGCTGTGTGTGCAGAGGACTCTTTCTGATTGTGTCAGACAATAATCATGGTAAACTTACTCTTATTTACTGAGTCTGGTCGTCTGTGGCACAGAAGCACTACAGTGGTTTTAATTCTGAGGTCTAGACACAACCTGTGATCTTAATCCACAGAACTATAAAGCACATACCAAGCACTCTGATGCTGACAATGCTCTATTTTAGCAGTTTGGAAATATAATTAATTTTCTATTTCACTGCAACAACACACAATAGTTCTTATTTAAAATCTGAAAACTTTAGGGGAAAGAAAGAATGAAAAATAAATTTTCCAAGGATTTGTCGGTTTGTTTGTTTTTTGTTATAGTCCTGTCACAAAAGCCATCACACCCCTATTTTTCCCACTTAAAAAAGCTTTTATTTAGCTTTGCACAACTTCTACACTTTGTATCTTACAGCAAAATTATTCATGCTGGCATATTTACCTACTTTGTCATTTTTTCCAGTAAAAAAACAACAAATAGAATCCGTTTTGCGCAGATTCTTTTAATTTCTGTTAAACATTGCATTGTGAAGCTATATTATCCATCCAGGTTACTTTTATGCACTGGTGGAAAGAGCCCTGAAAATATGCACTCACGTAGAAGTGCTGCTACATTTCTGAAATATAAAAGTACAAAGTATTCTTCTCAAAAACTACTCAGGGTATTAGTTATTTTTTAACCGTTGATTTTTAATGCAATATCAGCAGCAGGCAGTCAATCTAAGGGGTTTCTGTTTCTCCAAAACTACTCAATGGTCACCTCTCCAATATACTTAATTTTCAGTTCTTAGTGTAGCATCTCTTTGGATGGTTTAACCAAACATGCCGTTACACGCCATGGTGCGTTATAGATCATGTATCAGGCATGAACATACTTACTGGGAATCTTCACTGAGATGATCTACACCCATACCCCTGATCATTGCAGTCTCCAAGCTGTAGGATTTGCAAAACCGAGTGACAAAGATGCAACAAAACCACCAAGATGACTAAAAACACGTGATATGTCATGATGATGACTGCTGAGAAATAACCTTTTCATTTCAAACAGTGCTGCCAAATGTCAGCATGATATTGCATTGAGTTGCAAAGAGAAACATCTGCATGCACTGTAGAACAACCTTGGACACTTTGATCAAAAGTATAAGAAGCCTTTATCTATATCCATATGCAATTTCCCCGCTACAGTAGAACAGTATGGTTCGAGAAAGCATCACAAAAGCATTAGCATCCAAGACAGCATGCGCTTTGGATTGATTTTCCCTGAGACTTAACTCAGCCGTTATAGTGATATCAATGGGACAATATCAATATCGACCAAATTAATAACTTCCCCACTGTGAAAGATCTCTGTACGCTGTGCTGTACCTGAGTCCATAAGAAACAGTGAGAAAACAAACTTTGGCTCTATTGAATAAATTCCTATGAGCATTTTATGCAAAGAAATTTAATATTGCTTCTGACTCTCATCCGCTGTGCAAATAAATGGTTACTTGTGCACTCAGATATGACTCTAAAGAGCACATCATAGAGAATCCACATTTGGCCGATTCATATTCCTGAATCACGGACGTTAACATTCAAAAAAAGATACACTTGGTTGTTTTTGAAATGTCAGGGTATAATAAACAATGAATATTTTGTGTGTGCGTGTTTCAGCCCAGCAGTATGTAGTGTATCTAAAGCATGAGCTTAACTAAGTGTATGTGAGCATTTGATGATCATTCTTGTTTGTTTTGGAATAAGTTATAACTGATAATCATATTATGAGAAAACAGTATATCTGCTTATCAGGGAATATTACTGCCCTACTTGATGCCCAGTGAAGGATTTAGGTGAGCATTATGAACTCAGCCATAACAAGCCCCACTTCCTGTGATTATCTGACACAAGGTGCTGACAGACGCTCACTGTTGACATTTCTGTTGATATTGGCAGTGAAAAGGACAGCAACAGCAGAGTCTTACACCGCTTACAGGACTTACATAGATGTATTTTCCTCTTTGTTGGCCTGTGTTGTAGGACTCAGCGTATCATCGGCAGTTGAATGAGCTGTGGTACTGACCTGTCGTGACAGACCAGGATCATACATCGGGGCTGTTTTCTCTTTGTCATCACAGTTGTGTGGTCAGGCCTGACACCTGGAACAGCTGAAACATCACAAATGCAAAATGTAAAAGCCTCATTGTAGAGCAGCATGTCAAAAAGTAGTATGTGTAATGGATAGAGGGTCACGGTGTCGCTGTTTTTTACGTTGCAGTCTGATCCTAACCTGATTGGTTTCTGTTAGAAGTTATTATTAGAATAACACAGACCCTACTTACCATAAAATAACAGGTGAGGTTAATGGCAAATGATTTGTTGCATTAAAACCACCGTTTTTGCATCTCCCTCACTTTTTTGCCCTAATGGATTTTATTTTACTGAATATTCTCTGAAAGCATACATAATTCTGTGTGAAAGCAAATCTATTTTTCATGAATACAAAGCAATATTAAAAGCACGACTTAAGAGACTATGAATTAATAATTTTGCATTACCGAACATGAAAAATGCACAATTAAGAACATTTTTTCACACCCTCCTGTGTGGTGGCATAGATGATATACTGTATTATATTATACTCTGTAACTAATCTAGTTGTTTAGGTCTTGTTACACAGGCCTCACAAATATGTGACATTGAGTTTGTGCACAAAAGTAAATCCACAGACATGAGTATCATATATGAGAGTTACAATCTGAAGATAAACATTCCCAACCCAAGTGATAGTCAAGTCAAATCTACTGCTGATCAATGTCGGTTCAAGCACATGACACCTCTACAGGATTTGGGTGAGTTCTGGAGTCCCATAAGAACTTCAGACTAATCAATGGAGTCCGGTGGCTTTGGAGAGCCTCAGTTTCCCTGAGTTTCTGACAGCAGGGTGAAGCTGTGAAAATATTCTAAATACAGCATACAATTAAGCTGATATTAGGCGGGCCTTTTTTAGGTGGATAAAATACATTTTGCTGCTGACCCTGTCCACAGCAGTACAATGTTTAGTTCCCTACACCTGTACTTCAGCTGCTTCTACCAAATGGCGGCGTGCATCTAGGTAGTACACTGACTATGGATAAATACCTCATACAAGTTCTGTAACTGTTCTGACACCCTTTGTGTAAAACATGGGCAAATACATATGCATACATATGAATGTCAGAGAACATGATCTCGCCATCCTGGGGGGAAAAAATCTGCTGGAAATTAGCAGGAAATTAGCAGGGTCCCGTTTCAGTGGTACTGGATCAGAGTGCACACATGCCTTCTTGCCGATACTGATACCAGCATTTTAGGTGGTATAGGAACTGTACTGTACAGTGCAGGTGATGTTCTTTAAACAACCCTACAAATACCCCCACTTCAAAAGACCAGAACTATCTCTTTAATACTATGTGACTTCTTCACATTGTCTATAGCTAGTTGCATGGAGCCCATCTGGTTCTGCTGAAAATGTGCAACTTTAATAATGAACATATATTCTAATTTTCTTTTTCTTTTCTTTTTTTCTTTTTTTTTTAAAAAAAGGCTCAGTAGAGCTGGACATTGTAGGTTTTTTAAAAAGTTACTCAAACATGAGTAATGAGTTTGGAACTATTTTTAGCTGCAGATATGATGCACTAGTGAATATTTACAGCAACAGGACTGTGCATGTGGGACTGATCCAAAATAAACTACAGTGCCCATGTTCATCAACAATAATAATAATAATAATAATGATAATTTTTGTAAAAAAAAACACATTAGCCTGTGCAAAAATGTGTTTTTAATCATTTTTGGACAACACTGAAGGTCCATGGCACAGAGGAATTAGCCATATCAGCTTTGGCTATACAAACAACACTTGTTAGCGAGATCAATTTAATGTTTGTTTTGGTATTTTCACTGGATTCCTCAGGAAAATATAGAATATCTTTATTTTTTTTAAACTTAGACTTTACTTCCAATATCACCAATATCACAATTGGCTTTCAAGAGCCCACTAAGGCATCCCCAAAGTGCCCGAACTGGACGAATGATCAGAGACTTGAGAATTGATGGGTCTTGGATGCAACAGAAGGCTGAACCTTCAGCGAAGTCTGTACCAGCACTGTGGATGGATGACACGTCACGTCTGCTACCAAAGCCTTGCCTGTCTTTTGGCAATGCTGTATCTTAATCATGCAATGCATTTTATTTATAAGTATATATAAAAGCCCTGCAGATATACTAAATGCACACTTTAATGTCTGTGCTACAGTATATGTCCAGTCTGTCACCAAGCTTTTTGCACCTGAAGTACATACAGTAATAGCTGTGGCACCGGCTTTTCCCATGACATTTGGAGGTTAATTTGCACTGGTTTCATGGTCATTTATCGATGGAGGGCTCAGAAATTAGCATTCACCACGCTTTTTATTGACAGAAGTGTTTAATAACCCATCAAATCAAACAGGATGGCCAGCCAGGAAGTGCTTCTGTGCACAGAAAATACACTCAACGTTTTCAGTTCAAAGCATACCGTGTGATGATTGAACCCATGATGTTCAAGCCCGAAAGTTTCTGTGAATTAATTTGAGTAAATCATGCCAAGCATCGTGACAGATTTATGCCAGGGAAGCTTTGTTGTAAATATTCTGTAGGAAGTGATGCCTGATGTTGGGCTAATGTGTGTGGAGGGATTTGCACATGACAAACCTGCATGAGCTGCTTTGATCCAGATGGACCTGGTCAGTGCAGTGGAGACAGATGAGGGAAGAGGAAGGAGAGGGTTCTTGTTCTCACCACAGGTTTCCCTTCATTTTGACATATTTACAGCCTCACTCAATCTGTTATATCTTTTTTCACCTATACAGCATGTTCTGCCCGGCACACTGCATGAGATTTACAGTGTTTCACATCTCTGTTCCCCCACTTGGTCACATTCCTTTTAGCATGAGTGAAATTGTTTACTTTTATGGTTGAATGAAAGATGATTTTTCTTTCTGAGAGGCTGCAGAGGAAGCATTGTAGGCTCTGGAACAACATACCATGTTCACAAACATGCATCGCATTTGGAGAGAACTTATTCATCAGACAAAGTGTCAGTATTAGCAGCAAAAGCTGAGAAAAATCATGTGCATTTTTGTCCAGGAAATTAGTCGAAACCCATAAAATACATTGCACATAATTTTTTGTGATCTCCTTTATAATTCCCAGCTTCCTCCTCCACGCTTATCTTCCTCTAACCACTGTTGTGCTGGAATATGTATAATTTCACATGCACAGATTCACACGGCATGTCACCAACTCAGAGTGAAATATACTTATGTTCAAAGGAGTCCTAATGTGGAGTGATGGGTGGGCCTACAGTAGCCTAGGAGCCGTTGACACACAGCTGTCTTTGCTATAAATCTTGTAAATCCACAAAAAAAAAAAAAAAAAAAAAAAAAAAAAATCTCCCTCGTGAGACTTCTTTGAGTGGTAAATTGCTTCAGCTCTTAAAGTAAGTGTATAAGAATCGTCCTGTATCGAGCAAATCATTGAAGTCCAATGGAGAAAAGCAGTCAAAGCTGCAGCTGCAGTTCTAATAACACGGAGCAATTCTTTTAGATTACGTGTGTGTGTGTGTGTGTGTGTGTGTGTGTGACCAAATGTAAATAAGTAAACAAAACTGACTTCTAACATATAGTTACTGGACAAGGTTAATCCTGCAGGTTAATAAATACAATGCATCCCCCTCTTAATAGCATGCATGGCCTTGTCAGAGTTCCTTTATCTACAGGCTTTGTCTGTGAGGCTATTATATAATTATATCATTGCATTTGTCATTTGCGTTCACCCTTGGGGTGAAGAACAAATTAAAGCACTGAGTATGTTAGCTTTATAAGCAGAATGTCTGCAACACAAACCATAACAAAAGTTCATATTTTCTGTGTAATGAATGTTACATTATTTATACTATGAATTATGGATGAAGTTGTGCAGACCTGCGCAGCCCTGAATGGGATGGCTTGTAATCAATCCTTGTCTGATGGACCTCTCCAACAAACAGTTATTAGTGGTTACTCTGTCTCAAGTCTTGTTGGAAAAACCTACAGAGCGATAATATGAGCTATTATTACCTGCAATCAAGGTGTAAATTACACTGTTCACAGAAAATTCATTGCCAGAAATTGGGAATAAATATTAAGATATTGTAACTGTGATGATTTAAAGATTGTGGCAACAGAGATTAAGCAGTCCACTGATTTAGTGACATTGAAAGGCTTATTGAAGCGAACTGTTAATGCTTTTCACAAAATACTAAAGAGAATGCACATTAAATGACAGCATCCTTTGAATTAATACACTTTGTAACTTCGCAGGCAGTGGCATAAGCACTGAGCCGAGATAGGGAGGAAACATTATTCATGGTGTTTTTCATCCTAACTCTACTTTATTAGCTTATTTGATTCCCCATTCTCCTCATAGTTGATTCAATACATTTCCTATTTGCATAAAACTGTCCGGTAAGATTATCTTCACTTATTCGATCTATCCTAAGAGTCACCTTGTTCAGGATCTTATATGAATAATGAGATTTTAAATTGGAAGACACTCACACAGAGAATGAGGCATTTACAGTTAATTCATCTCATTGAGTTACATTGCTTAGAGGTATTGGAGGGTTTAGATTTTCATTCAAGCATCATATTTAACAGTGTCTGCTTCCCCCACTTTACTGCCATTGAAATTTAAATGGCCTGAGCCTGACAGATCCAATATTGCGACCCACTGTTGCTATTTTCCTGGGAGCAAATATATTATCAAAATCCGTATATTCAGAGAATGAGAAGGCAAAAAAAGAGAGATCACACGGAGCCCCCTCGCCATTGTGGTTTCCCCCTTTTTACAAATATTTCAATAGCACCGAACTCCATTCTTTATTTACCTATTTATAGAAACTGATACACATCTGAATGTCGCAGGAACGATTTCCTCAAGAATTTGCTGTCAAAAATGACTTCAATTAGTCAGTGTTTTATGTAACAAAACAAATTTCTATAATAGCATCACATACTCCAATTTCTGTCACACGTGCACACACACATTCACAGTGATTTGACAGAGAGAAAGAGACAGAGAATGAGAGAGTGGGAAAGAGAGAGAGGGGGGGGAGGGGTTAATTGGCTTTTTATGACTCCAATTAAATAACATTATGCATATACTGGCTTAACGGCTTATATGTGGCCTCCATTAACAATGTCCTCTTGATTGGTTCTTGGGCTTAAGGTCTCCTCCAACTCAGGCAGCGCTTGTCATAGTGTTTAAACCCATATGTGGAGAAAAAGCTGGTGACAGTAAGAGATTTTATACGTGTGTGAATAATTTAAAAGGAAAACTACAAATCTTGAAAAGATCAATGACCCTCACTATACCAACACAACCTGCAACAAGACCAGCTGAAACGTTATCTGTCTGAGATGACAATTGAATAAAATAAATCTCATCATTAAGACCTTAGTGCGTTATCTTGAAAGCAAAAGAGAGAGAAAGAAAACAAGCATGTGCCTGTCCTGAAGCGGAGCTCCTGAGGTGTTAACTAATCTCTAGTGGCCAGTCTATGCACTGCCTCCTCTAATTGCTCCCTGTATTTCAGTCTGGTGTGAGAGCAGCCATTGTAGCGAGCGCCCAGTCAGCCCCCAGAGGTCTCACACCTTCATTATCACTCTTTATTGCAGAACCTTATACGGGCACTCGGCACCAAACAGCCTGCCCGTTAAAAATAGAGCCTTCTCCTCTCCTCTCCTTTTGGTGGTTTCAGTTTTAATTACTAACACAGAGCCAAAGCCAGAGTCCTCAGCAGGCCTGGCGTTTTTTTGTTCACTAATTAAAGCGAGGATGGAGTTTATTGAAGGGACCCTGACTCTGCTCTCTCATCTATTATTAAGAGGGCAGGACAAATCATTTTCAAATTTATATGCTGAAACCTGTCCAGGGACAGGCACGGGGCGGTAAAGGTTGGGGGAAGGTGGGGTGAAATGGTGCTGAACACAAGGGAAAGTGGTTGAGACACTGTATACGCACAGAGTGGAGGAGATCCTAAAGAAGAAGGAGGAGAAACGCAGAAAACCAACTGTTATATAACGCAACACATAGGAAGGAAGGTGCAGGAGATTAATGCTAAGTGCTGTACATGTGCAAAAGTTCCTGTGATGCAGCACACCTTAATTTTGATCATTAAGGGATGAGAGTCTGCTAGATCTGCAGCAGTAGTATTAGCAAAGATAATGGCATTGATTGGAGGACCCCCTCTGTGTGCTCTGTGTAAACAGTGGGCATAAATACCAAAACAGCAGGGTGGTAATGTGAGAGCACAATGTCCAGCCAGATTGATGTTCTTAGTGATTCACTAACCCCCTCCGTCTAACATTCTTAATTGTCTAAACAGCCGCGACCCTGACAGCTGCACAGGTACCTCAGTGACAGAACAAAAAGACAAGCCTCTGACTGGAGACATGGGAAGGGACAAGGCAGCTGGCAGCAAAACATCAAGTAGAGCAGAGGGAACTCTAGAAATGAGTCTTTACACATGTACTTTTACATCACACAGATGCTCTAAGACTGGGTTGAACAAAGTTGAATTCAAACTGAATTCAAATTAAGCAAAAGTAGGTTTAAAATGGCTAAATCTAGATTTAAGTTCAGCAGAGCTCTGTTGCACAATCTGCACAATTCTCAGTTTAGTAAATTCAAGATTAGTGATGCAAACCAACATTTAAAAAAAAAAAAGTTTAATTAGTGTATTTTAAACAGTATATACTTGTTTTTCCAAATTAAAATAAAGCCCCAACAAAATAAAATACATTAAATTGCTTGCTTGCTGACTAAAAGGGGGGCAAAAACAATTTGTTAGCTAGCTAGCTAAAAAGTTAGTTAGCCTACTCATGATGGCTCAGCAGAGACTCATTTTGCTCAATAGATCTCAAAAAGTCATCATAAATTTAAAGTCAATAATGGATCACAGTCTAAATCAGAGATTCAAGTTTTGCTGCAACAGAATTAAATTTAATCTACTTTTGGAGTAAAAACTAAGCTGAGGTTTAAAGAGAGGTTTAAATTTCATATTTCTTCTCTTTGAGCTAGTTTAAAAGTTTGGTAAGACATAAATTAAAGTTAAACCATGCTTTAATTGAGATGAAAAAAATAATCCTTGGTGCAATCCCAGTTTGCACATGATGTTTGAATTTGAGCAAAAATATGCCAAAGTCAGATATAAAATTCAAAGATGAAGTTAAGGATGGTTTGTTTTTTGCTAAAGAATCGTGATGTAATATCAATGTAATATCAATGGAAATCCAGAGAGGGCTATATTTTTTAACATTGGTATACAGTATATATGTAAGAAAGTTTATATGTAAGGAAATCCAGATCTTTTAATGGCATTTAGCCTGTACCAGCACAGAGAAATTGTTAACACAGGAAAGGGGAGTGGGTTTTTGGTGCCCAAGAGAAAACTAAGAGGCTGGTTACTGATGGACATAAATTCTAATACATAATCAAGATTATCTTGCATTATTTTGAAAATCCTGCAACAACAATTTTGCCACAAAAGTAAATCTATGTGTAACATAAAAAACTGACAGCTGCATTAGCAGAAATGAGTCAACTCAAAAATAAAACAACCTTGACTCTCATATTTTTAATACGGTTGCAGTATGGTGAGGTTTCTGTGCTGAAAAACACAACTGGGAGCAAGTCCACATGGAAAATTAGCAACATACAATTAGAGAAGGAAAATCTTCATATCTGGTTTCTAACCTTTATAAGATGAGGTAGAGAGAATTGAAAAGGAAAAATAATTAATTTAGCCGGGTGAAGAGCAAGAGAATCCTCCCTTTGCCTAACAAGCAGCTCGCATCCTCAGGGCAATTAGTCACTGTCATATGAGGGCAAATGTAGAACCCTTTGCATGCTTGTTAAGTAAAAACTTACACAGAGGTCACTGACATGTAAGAGAAATGCAGTGTAACCACTGAGCTAGAGAAGATATCCACAGTAAAATAAGCCAGACAAAACTCCACCGTTACAATAAATCTGCATCTGTGTGAAAATATTAACTATAATCTTAGTCTTATTAATCACAAGCAGAATGACAAATCACAATGAGCTTTTTGTGCTGATTGACTGATATTGATAACCTCTGTCATATCTGACATATTTAATGCTGCTGGCCAGAACACTAAAGCGTCCAGAGAGCTAAAGAAACCAGAAAATGCTCACATTTGAGAAGCTAAAAACAGATAATCTTAACATTTTCTTCTTTAAAAAATGACTTAAAACAATTAATCAGTTATCAAAATAGTTGACGATTAATTTAATAGTTGACAATTAATCGACTAATCGTTGCAGCTCTAATATTAAACATAGCCTTGTTCACTTTATAATAAGGAATTTTGGATTATTTACAAGACTTTTAGCAGACGGTGCAGAAAAAAACAGCATTCTGGCATATTACAGAATCTGGACATGGCTGGTTTCATAATATTCCGTTTCATTCCATGCTTGTGTGTGATTTCACTGATTTTCACTAAACCCTTCATGTACTGCATGCGCCTGATATATTCCCATCTAGACAATTTGGCCCAACGCTTCACCCAGCAAACACCAAACAAATCCTCCATGTACAGCAAAATAAAGAATAAAGTAAATTCCACAGCCGTGCAATGTGTGATTGTTTAATTTTCACCATTTCTATGCATTAGAAATGTACATTTCTTTCAGGGTGGATTTTTCCAATACATACAGGGAGGGATATATAGGTCAGAGACCCCGGTGCCTTATCAGTAATTCGCCATTGCCTGGTTATTAAGGACAGCTTAGGTGGAGAGGGCTGGAGTACCAGGAGGGGTTAAGGTGAATTGATTGCCTGTGGACATGTTAAACATGACCCTGTCAGGCCTCCACTCCACTCCTAAAATGCACCAACCTGTGCACCTCACTCCAAGTAATCAGCTGTAGAGGCTTTAATAAAATTCAGAAAGCCCCGAGAACTTCCCCCCAGGGACTGCACCAAGTTGGAAATAATCGAAACCCGCGGCAAGAGACATTTGCACTGTGTTACCGTAGGAAGCATAACAAAATGCCTGGTGCTCTGAACCCTTAAAAAATGTTTTCAGGGGAAAAAAAAAAGTTGTGGTTTATGAGCGTAATGGAAGCACATAGGTTGTTGTTGTTCACTGTTAAACAGATTGGAAAGTAATCACCAAAGTGTCTGTTCCTCTGCTGACTGGGTTCAGACGCAGCAGCTTGCAGCAGAGGGGCAGTGGCAGGGTAATTACGGGGTAACTTGGGCTCAATCTGTCTGTAGACGCCCTCCCTCTTGGAAGGGGGTGTTTCCCTTGATTAGCCCGACTCAGGGTGAAGCCCCCTCTGCAAACGGCAGATTGAAGTTCATCACAGGGGTCTCAGCTGCCAGTATGTTGCAATGAATTGCTTGCTGTAAGAAGGTGTTGACAGGAGCAGCTGGACATCAGAGAGTGATGAAAAGAAAGGGAAATTCATGGAGAACCCAGACAGAACGGTCCACTGGGGAAAAGACAGAGAATTGGTCATCTGCTGGCAGAGAGCAGAACTGCAGCCATTGTGGTCTGGCCTCAGGGTGTGTGCGCGTACAAGTCATATTTGTTTATGTGTGGCCCTCATTGAGGAGGAAGCCTGCGTTTGAGAGTTAAGAACACTGAAGTGTATGAAGTTCAGTCACGCTGATTGATTGGATCACCGCAGCCTCGGGCGATTACTCAAATGAAAACCTCCCTGAAATAGATATTTAAGTCAAATGATAATGTGAACCATTCAAAAAAATTACGATATGCCTGCAGCATGTTGATAAAATGACAATAATGGCGAGAATACATGATAAATATTTCCATTTTCTTTATGTCATGTCTTGGCGGGCAGAGTGTACAGTGGCAGAACATGTTGCTGTTTAAGACACAGATCACATCAAACCTTGTTTAGCATCCAAATTATAAATAATGACATTGGACGGGCCTTTCAGGGTGGCTGACAGCGACTGTAGGACATTACACACACATATGTGTCTATTGTCTCACAAGTGCTGCTCCTTAGCTCAGCAATGGTGACTAATGTTAGTGAAAATGAGAAATGTGTGTGTGTGTTTTGATGAATAGAGATGGTGCCCTAAGGTGAGGACAGACTATATTGGTGTGATTCTACCATTCACTATATTAATGAACTGCCTAAAGGTGCAAATTACGTTTTAATGGGTGTTACTTTACTAGCTTGGTTCTACCACACACAAAGCCCTTTCACTCAATGTTCCTCCTGCACCTTTTTTTGGAAGAAGAAAAAAAAAGCAATTACAATTTGAGTCATTTCAGTAATGCCAAAATAAAATACAAACATTAGCAGCTCAACTTCTCCAGAAAAAAATGCTTATTCATTTTGTTATGACACTATGTTCTGACTCTTCCCTCCACACTTGAAATGCCTCAACTCATACTGCCAAATTTTGTCTTCCACCAGCTTACTGTGAACAAAGCCAAACCATTTTGCATGCCTGCGTGTTTGAACCCTTCATGCTGTATAATTTAACGCTCTTTATTTTGCAGCAGGAGAATTTGGAAAGAGGAAATGTGGATTGCTACATTTCAAAGAAATAGGTGGAGGGGAAAAAAAAGAAGTTTAAGGGGGGAAAGACTCAGAGAACAAATGCCTTTTAAGTCAGTGGTTTGAGGGAGCAGCTCCCTGCCTAACATGGTCTCTTAGTATACTTGACACCAGCCACTACTTAATTAGCTGCCATCATCTCTGAGCCCCGGAGAAAGAGGGACAGGCTAATGATTAATGATAAAAATGCCTGGAAAAAAAAAAAACCTTTGACAAAACACAACATGTCATCCTGTGTCCTCCTTGAAGCCTGTGAAGATCATTTATACTCACAAACCTGATTAAGCTCAGATTTGTTTCTTGCTTTTTTCTGAACACAGATGGGATTTTAGGTCACTGTTTGCGTTTGTAAATGACACCGTTTCCCCCCCACACGATCAGTAATTCATGAGGTATTTTTGACACACATAACGGCTGACAGTGCAAAGTCTACAGGGAAATCTGAAGAGTCATGTTTATGTCTGCGTGTAACGGTCAGGTTGTATTGCATTTTTCATACGTTAACTCCTCCACTGAATCTCTGAGCATACTGCAAAATCAATTGCTTTATTGATCTATAACTAATTAGGGGAAGATAAATGGTTCAACTAAACAAATACAGGCTCTATAATGAGCCGATACAGTGCAAGACATATTAATTGAGTTCTGCATAATATGAGGCTATTCTTCTATATCAGAGCTTGCATGGTGTTCAACAGGAACTAATGTGACTGATGTTCCACAGATACCTGCAGCCATTTTTTTCTACATATATATATATATTTAGCTAGATGTCTAATCTCCACATCAAGGTATTTTTTTTGCACTTACACCAGTGTAGCAACCAGATCCCATGGTAAAAACCACGTCTCCGGTGTGACTCGTGTTGTGTGCAGTCACCAGCGATCAAAGGCTAATTAGTTTCAGCTGACACGGGGTATGGCCCTCAGGTCAAAGATCATGACTGATGTTATGGAGATGATGGTAGAGAGAGGGAAAAGCAGGGGAGAGCCCAGGGATCTGAATCCTCATTAATGAGAAATTGTTGCGCCTACATCAAATCCCAGTCTAAACTTAAACCGAACACATTTCCTTATTCTAATCACTTGTATTACACTTTGAAAAGATGTGAACTTTGGGCTGTTTGTGCGCACGGCTCGTCCCTCGGTGTGTGTTTTAGCAGAAATAGAAAGAGAGATCAGATTCCATAGATTTGCTGCATGTTTCCCCAAAGGCTATTTAAAAATCCACAAAAAATATACAGTTTACATTAGTGCCAGTGTAATTCATAGACAGACTCATAACCAGGGGCTCCCTCTACAGGCCGACTCTTACCTCCAACAGCTCAGTCTCTTACTGACAACATGCTCTCTCGCAATGCTTCATTTGTCATAGCAGATGTTCAAAACTATTTTCCCTGGAAGCCTAAAATCTGAAGAAGTAAATTAATATCCCCTCCCCTCCCATTTTAAGTCCCTCAGACTCAGTTCATAGCCTGCACTAAGTGCCCTTGTTGACTCAATTGGATTAGCACTAATATGTAAACACAGGAGGTAAGAGGAGTAATCCTCTAATAAGAGGAGAAAAAGTGAAATAAATAAGTTGAAATGCCATGCCTTGCCTTTAACGGAGGCATCTGTCAGGTAAGCTGGATATGTGTAGATTGAAAGCAGGTATTAAATGAGGACCAGGGGATATTCTGAGGTAAACTGTTGTGACCATTCAGTGACAGCGTAATTACTCGTTTGTAACTTAGTTGGATAATAGGAATACAGCCTCCAGGGGATAAGACAAAGACTTGTTAATTATTAAAGCTTACATCAGCCAGGCACTAGAGAGTTGCAATTATTAATGTTGTTGTTCTTGTTTGTGCTTAAACACTACCTCTGCTGTTAATATGCTCATTAACCAAAATGAGTGATTTTATTACTGTTGATTTGGTTTGGGGTTTGTTAAACGTATCAGGGCTCAGCTGTCGTTGTTTACTGAGGGAGAAACACTTGTGGACAGGTGATGAGAGAAACATCCCACTCGTTCTTGTTTTCTCACATGAATTCTAAAAATAAACATATTTATATATTATAAAATTCACACCATAAACTTTTTGCTCATCACCAGTAGTGCTCCATATGAGGTGCAGTTAACCATATTCCTTGTATGAAAACATATTTTAATTTAGTCTAATCACACAGGCTGTCTCCAGTTTAATGTCACTTATCGTACTGCAAAGAATCACTCCCAATTTAAACATAATATTGCACTGTGCGCAAAATTAAACAAGTTGTGTCTAATTAAGCAAATGTTCTCGCTCAAATTGTCCCATGCCATCTGAAGTATTCATTGAAATGGCGCGCTGCTATAACATAACGCCTTCTTGTAAATGAAAAATTGCTCTATTAATATCTGTTGCATAAATTATCATGGCTCAAAATGTGAATGAGTTACAGCACTACAATCAACAAATGTAATTCTGTAATAAAACATTACTTTATTTTTATATCTCATATATGAATTAAATATTTCTCTACAAAAAATGTGGCATAATCAAAATAAAAGGAGAATTTGGGATTATAGGGCCAAAAAAGTATTCTTTTCTGTTTGTTTAAAATCACAGCAGCTCCACAAAGGTTTTGTTGGTTAAAGTCTTACCAATAAATGCTCCTCTTACATCCTCTGCCAATAATGATTTCAGGTGTCCACACTGTTGTTGCTGCTCGTGAAGACTCTCTAATTGCAGCTGTCTGTTGATCGAGGAAAGAAAAAAGGATATAAACACCGGATGTCACTTAAAGTCAGTGTTGGTAGTAACAGATTACATGTAATCGGGATTACTTAATCAGATTACAAAAAATTAGATAAAATAAATAAAAAGTATCTATAATCAGCCCTTGTGATTTGATTATAATTAATCATTTCCAAGGGTTATTTGATTGCATTTTTGATTACATCTTTAAAGGTAGAGTCAGATTTGTCTGAGATGTTCCTAAATGCATCAGGACATCAAATACAAACGTTTTGACTTGATGAAACGTTCTCTGCACAACAAAACAATGAGGAAAAATGAGGAAGTACAGGCAGAGTCTCTGCAGATACAGCCACCACCACACACTTCTATTCTAGTGGGTCATGAATGAGTCTATACATTGCTTTCTTTAGGAAAATGCTGCAGATTATACCTTTAAAATATTTTTTTTCTTGATAACAAATGCTCATTCGTGTGACGTATCAGGATTCTTAGAAAAGTACTCGACTAAAAAAGTAAAAGGGTAAAAAAACCAAACATTTTATTTGCATTTAAAATGTTTTGAAATTTTTAAAAAGCAAAAAGCATATTCTTGTCCAGTTTTTTTAGCATAAGGTGCAACATTTTTAGTGTTTCATTTTGAGGTAATCCAAATGTATTCAGATTAGATGACTTTTTTATAATCCAATGAATTATGTTACTGATTACAAAAATTGCCATGTCATTTGTATTCAGTAACGAATAGATTTCAAAGTAAACCTGCTTATAGTCCAGCTGTAAGTCTGGGCAATAACATATGACTGTGAGTTATTATGATAAACAATTATTAGTTTAACTAAAAGTTATATACATCTGTCTACAGTACAAAAATAATAAGTTTTATTTAAGTTTGATACTAATATTTACTCAACTTTTACCCATTGTTCTTTATTTCAAGAGACAGAGAGCTGTAACTGCTCCACTTCTTTATGTAGCCTTTTGTCCAATTTGGAAAAAAAAAAAATTAGATGAACATATTCTTGAAACACACAAACAGAAAAAAAAAAATGTTAAAGCAAACAAGCAATTATATTTGTTCACTCTCCATTGTGAGTTAAAACCATATGCAGCTTTAAAGGGTGTTCCTCCTCCTAATGGGCCCCGTGGGGACGAAGGGGTTAATTGATGCAGATGTTGATCGCTTTTACACACGATGCAGGGAGCATCTCCCCGGTGGCTCCTATTAGAGGCAGTTTTAATGAAGTGCTAAACAGAAGGCTTTCCTACAGTGTGGCCTGTCCTCAGGAAGACTCGGCAAAGAAAGCACTTCACAGGAAAACTAGGTCCCCTATTGATCCGCACGCCAAATAACTGAATCCTTTCCCAATCAATGCTTATTTCTCAACTTATGGAAGCTAATAGAAGACAACGTGAGAGAAAGTCAATCAGAGAGGCATTATATTGCTTAGGGCACATGACTGAGTGTGTGGTTGTCATGTGGAGAAAAACCACTGCAGTTTTTAACCTCTTCATGGTAATGAGCCTAATAATTCAGCTGTAATTTCACTGACAGGCAGCACTTTAATGGTTGAATATCATACAGGGTCAATTCTGAGGCTGGTTAGTTTTGTTGAGATTATTTTAGGGAATATCTGCATTTTTATTATTATGTTAAAGGTTGTTTTGCTTACTTTGTTCTGCTTATTTGCAATTGCTGTTTTATGAATGTTTACATTTGTTGATTTGATTGAGTTGGTTTGGTTAAAAATGGGGTAAAAAGCTGGAATAGTCGAGCATTTCAGAAAGTGCGAAGAAATATTTAAAAAGGGGGACTTTTTCCTGCTCCTTTTAGGACATGAATTACTTATATCTGCTGAATGTTTGCTGTTAAATTAATCTATTACTCTTGTTTATGTTTTTTTTTCTTTCTTGCATATTTTACTTTTGTTTTTTTTAACATTTTTTAAATAAAATCTAATCTAAAATGTATGAAGCAAAGACTATAAATTTACAATACAGAGAGCACATTTGCCACACAGAAAAAAAAGGTTTAGCATATGGGCTGCATGAATTTAATTCCAAATTTTATTCTAAAATTACAGAAAAAAGAAAAAAAAATCATACTACAAAATACGTACTAGTGAGTGGAGCTTGGTTAAAGTGATGGTAATGTAATGGGGCTTCTCACGCAGCGTTACCAGCCCATAGTCACTAAATTCTGCTCATTAAAATGACAAACCCAAACACACAGTTACTCAGGCGTGATCTTCAGCTGTGTATGGCATCTGGCCCTGACGCACCTCCGCCCCCAACTCCCTAGAGCATCACAGACAAATACACACACACATGCATGCACGCACACACACATACATGTGTACACACACACACACACACAGAGTAACCCCAATCAAATTTTAAAACAATCAGCATTCCTTTCATTTCCAATTTAGTCACCTGCCACAGCCTCCTATTAGTGTCCACTATGATACAATATTAGAGGTTTATAAATGAGGATGGTGTCTTCCTCCCCTCCAGTCTGAAGGAGTTTTCTACATTTTCCCCAGTCAGCCTCTCACTCCATCCGTCAGCCTCTTCCATCCTGATTATCAGGAGACACCAATTTCAAAGAGACATCTTAATAGTGATGTCAACGTATTAATTAGAAGTGTTAATGAGCTAAAAGCAACCCAAATTAAATTAATGCAGCAATAGACAGAGAGCGAAATTAGCTTCAATTTCTGTAAATGATTCTGAAGTGTGCACAACGTATCAGCCTGTCTGAACATTCCCATCCCCCAAAGCTAATCAAGAGCTACATTGCAATTAGCTGCTTAATTAAAGCAACACTCTGCTCGGAAAATCCGGCACAATTAAGTAATGGCTGTTATAGCATGAAGACAGACTGTATTTTTCTTCTGGAGGAAAAAAAATAGAAAACAACATATTCTATCCCTAATGGCCTGCAGGGGATTGAGCCAGCCAAGATGTGCCAAGATGGAGAGGTTTCTATCTCACGCTTCAATGGGGATCTTTGCTCCAGCTGGAAGCCTTGTGAATCAATGACAGCAAGGCAGATCAAACTGCCGTGCCCAGGGTAGCTAAGACATCTGAATTGGCACCGACTGGGGTGACTGTGTCCTAATCACCAGTTCTGTTTTAGCAGCTCAATGGCTTCCAGTTGGACAGAGGAGCTCCAGACTATTGACACTTTGCACATATTTCAGCAGTGGACCTGTTACTGATCCCTGTGGCTGTGGACACTGTTGTCCTTCAGTCCCTGCTGGTCTGGCTGGAATTTACCCGCAATGAGGGATAAACAGTCTCCGAGCCAGAGGAAAATGTGGCTGCAGCTTTATCGCAGCATTTAGTTTAGATATCCATAAATCTGATTTATCACAAAAAATTTTTTTAAATCTAGTCAACACAAAGTGGGTGTGTGATTAGAATACTACGAGACAATCAGTGCCTGAAATAGAAATATCCTTTGAATAGGAGACAAAAGATTTGTTTGTGGGGGGTCTAATAAGGGG
>JAJHUR010109035.1:0-28990 GCA_027495735.1 Lutjanus campechanus | reverse complement strand
GGAAAAGACACGCACACACACACACACACACACACACACACACACACACACACACACACACACACACACACACAGGCAAAGAAATTCAGACAGACACACACAATCAGGGCTTTAGGGGATTTGAAGCCACATGTGATGTGAGTAATGTTTTTGTTCCAGGAGTTCACTGTGCAGCTCCTCACAGCAACGCTGTGTTAAACTACGCACACATCACACATTTGAGGTATGTTTTCATGCGAAACACAAAGGACGGCAGGACTAAATAAAGTGACCTTACTTGAAATTAATGTTCTTTGTCCTGTGACATACAACATGAATACCAGAGGTGTGATTTACTCTGACATGTGAGAATGCGCACATCCTGCTGTGTGGCCTTGGTGCTAAACCAACAGACACTTTTTATTTTGGTCTCCATTAAAGTCCTCCAGAGGCTTTAGGTGTGTAGCTCTTAAATCCATACATGTTCCTAAATAGAGCCTGCAGACAGGCAGACGGCGGGTCGGAACCGGACAGTAACTTATACCACTTCCTCTTGAACCCTGACCCCTCGAGGGACATGATTAACAAGCGGATCGTCCACTACTGTCCGTGTCTTTTTATTCCCCCTCGTTCATTACCCGGCCATCAACATTAAATACTTACTTGACAGCGGCTCAAAGTCTACAAACATTACTAGTGCATGCAATTCATGCTTCTGATGCAGGTCTAAATGGGACCTGCAAAACACATGTTTAATCATCGGTATGCAAGCATATGCAGCTTCTATTCTACTTGGGGACAGTTCAACTCCCAAATCAAAAATACATATTTTTCCTCTTACCTGTAGTGCTGTTTATCTGTCTAGATTGTTTTAGTGTGAGTTGCCGAGTTTTGGAGCGATCGGCCATAGAGGTTGCTGCCTTTCTCAAAATGTAAGGGAACTACATGGCACTTAGCTCTGATGATGGGAATCATGACCCGGTTACTCAAGATGATCCACTGACCTTGTTCTGAGCAGAATCACATTACAAACTAATTTCTTTTGACCGAACTGCACCCACCAACTATATCACCAAGCTAGCTAGCTCTAGTAGTGCTAACCAGGGCTGTTTAGTCTAAAAAAAAAGGTGGAAAACGCTCATCATGATTTTCCAGAGCCCAAAGTGATGTTTTCACATTGTATCTTTTGTGCAAACAACAGTGCAAAACCCAAAGACTCTTCATTTACTATCATAAATGACAAAGAAAATCACCAAATCCTTACATTTAAGAGGCTGGAACCAGCATATTTTGTTAAAAAAAACAAACTGTAACAATTAATCATCAAAATAGTTAGCAACCTATTTTTTTCTATTGACTAATCGATTAATTGACTAATCCCTGCAGCTCTAGTTACATCTCACCTGAGCAGAATGCCATTAATGTCACGAGCACGAGTCTCTCTTCCATGAGTAGATGCACACTTCCTTCCATTCAGTTATACAGTTGGTGGGTGTAGTTCAGCAGAAAGAAAATATTTCATACATGAAACAGTCTGTGGATTAACCTCAGGTCAGGGTTTCTGAAAAGAAACACTGCTGTTGAGTTTTTAAATGTTTTTAGGGCTGCTTTGAGCACCACAAACTGAGCGCAATCTAGTTTCATATTTTAAAGAAGGCAGACATCTCTACGGCAGATATCTCCAAAACTTGGCAGCTCACAGCAAAACAATCTAGATGGATAAATAGCACTACTGGTCAGAGGAAAAATATGTATCAATAATTGTGAGGTGAGCTGTCCCTTTAATGCTGGCAAAAGTACAGAGGACGAATATTTCGTAAGAGCGAGGGAGTGAGAACTGTTCTGGTGTCCAGAGCTTCATCTAATTTGGAAATGAAGTGGCAATTCTTTGGATTCCTTTGGTTGATATTCATGACTAGTCTGTGATTAATATAGTGTGTAACAATTAAACAAAGTTCAGCTTCTTCTTCTGCTGAGTCAAATCACAAACACTGAGCAGTCTATGGCTGGAACTACTGATCCTTTGCTCTGTTTATACTCAAACATACTGTGATCATAAGTCAGACATTTCTGCTGTGTACAACCAGATTGTTTACAGTTCCCTGTGGAGAAGTTATTGACTTACCTCAGCAAGCTGAAGGATCTCAGGATGAACCTCAGGGTCTGCCTTTAAGGGGATTCCTCCTGGGTCAGTATGAGGTCCATGTTTCTTCATCCTGCCGGGACTCGTGCTGTGAATGCACCCCATGTTTCCAGTGGACACCTCTTTCGCCTTGTGCGTTTAATATCCTCAACTCTTATCCAGACAAGTGCTTTACTCCTCTTGTTTTCTCTGCTCTCAGTGCTTCATTTTTAAAAAATTTTTTTTTTTGAAGGGCCTCCTTATGTTTCTGCCACAGCTTATGTCTTCCTCTTCAACATGCTCCTTCTTCCCCGGTGACTCCTCACACCTCTTGCCCTTCTCCCTGACAGCTTGTGCTGCCTTGAAATCCACCCCAGATGACTTTTTTTCTTCCTCCTTCTTCCCCCTCTCCTCTTACAACCCCTCCAAGAAGTGTCACCAAGCACAGACCCTCCACTCTCCCCCCTTCTCTCCTTCCCTGTCCCCTGCTCCTTGGCTATCCTCACCCTGAAAGCATGCAAGCACACACTCACCACCTCTCTCTTCTCCCTTCCCCCTTTCCCTCCTTTCCACTTGCCAATACCTCCTTCTCTTCTCCTCGCCTCCACAGACCCTCAAATGTCTTGTACGCCGCTCACTCTCTCACACTCACAGACCCTCCAGTCTTCCCCTCTCCCTCGCTCCATCAGGCTCCTCTTGCTGTCTCTCCACGGGGGAGAAGGGGGCAGCTGTTTTGGCTTGTTGATGTCAGGCCCTTCCCCTTTCCTTTGGCTTCACTTCAGCCCTTCTCACTCTCCTCTTCTTCCTCATGGGGGAGTGATTAGATAGAGCTTCTTTCACACACGTCATCCCTCCAGACTCTGTAACTTTGCACATGAGAACATACTGTAGGATTGATCCTAGTTCTTCCTCCTCTCAGCCTGTTGTGAAGTTATCTGTTAACTATCCGCTTGCCTGGGTTTTTAGTCAACAACTAGAGCAAAAGGCCCCAATATTGAGAATCTACTTTCTTCTGTCAATCAGGATCTCTTCTTCATGTTTTGAAAATGCTGTTTGGCTGGGTTGCACATACAAAAATTAATTTAAAGGGATAGTTCACCCAAAAACGAGAATTCAGTCATTATCTACTCACCCTCATGCCAATTGAAGGTCGGGTTTAGTTTTTTATCCCACAAAACACTGCTGGAGTTTCACAGGGAAAGAGAGACTCTCCGAAATAATTTAAATGAATGGTGATCAATTTTCAAATGGAAAAAACAACTGAAAAAAACAAAACAAACAAACAAAAAAACATGAAATGCCTCTATACTGTTCGTCTGGTGTCGCCCTGACATAACAGGCTAACTTGAAATATGTCATTCATATTCCCGGTAGGTCCTTAGCATAGAGCCACGTTCATGTGTGCGCTCACTGTCTGAACTGGGTGTGTGAGTTGTGGTGGTGTGCATGCACAAGTGAACGGCTTGTTGGGGCTTTAGGAGACTTTCAGACTTTTTTCAGTTGTTTTTTAATGTTTGAAAACTGGTCACCATTCACTTAGTAGATAATATAGATTATGACTGAATTTTCATTTTTGGGTGAACTATCCCTTTTAACAAAGATTAGTTCTAATTAGAGTTTAGTAAGTAATATCTCCAAGTATGAAGAGGAGGGAAATTGTTAACTTTCCGCAGTTCTGTATTCCTATATGTTATATTGTTTACCGAACAAGTTAAAAAAATATTGTTTACTAGCTAGCTAAAAAGTTAACAAAATGACTTACTGTTTGCTAGCTAACTTTTTGGGGAAAAAAGTTAGATTGTTTACTAGCTACCTCAAACTTGAACAAAATCTTCAATTGGGGTTGAGTTTGTCCCTTAACTTACTTCAAGGAACTTGATTATTTTTCTCAATCCATCTCAAAAGGGCAGCTAGCTAAAAGTTAAACCTCCTCAAGTGTAAGTTTAAAGGTAATACACATTTTATTGTTTAAAGTTTTGCTGCAACAGAACTACATTTAATCTTGGTTTGAATGAAAAACTGAGGTTTAAATTCAACCTTTCTTAAATGTGAACTAGTTTAAAATTTGATGCAACATAATTTCATTTATTTTAACCTTCTTGGTGTAACTGAGCCAGGCTGATAGGACATGTGACTCAGACATCAA
Organism: Lutjanus campechanus; assembly: GCA_027495735.1. Taxonomy (NCBI): domain Eukaryota; kingdom Metazoa; phylum Chordata; class Actinopteri; order Lutjaniformes; family Lutjanidae; genus Lutjanus; species Lutjanus campechanus. The sequence goes on along the minus strand of JAJHUR010109035.1, from coordinate 24,743 downwards.
TGTCCCCTCAATTCTCTCAGTCGCTCCCTCCACTGAAATGAAAACAATAATAGGCTCTGTGTTTAAATCTTAGATCTGCTTCTCCCCTCGTTAAATTCCTTCAGACTACAGCCCTCTCTCTCTGTAACACACACACAACTCTATTTCCCCAAACTGGCTTCTCCAGACAAAATACTGCTTTAAGCTGGGTTTTAGGGTTGTGAGGGGAAAATCTCCAACAATAAGCTCTTTCTAAAACCATGTTTTTTTGCCTCCGGTTAGACCATACAAAGCGGCCTTTGGTTTAAAATGAGACAAATCCGTGGCTGCGAGGCTAAATTGGGCGACAAACCATCACTGTGCATTAATACGTGCATAAGTCAAAAATTTCAGAGATGCCTCTCTGTTACAGTTCCTTCAGCGGACACGTGCATTTGACCGTGACAGATTATATATGTTTATAATTAGGACATGTTAATGGGAAATTTCACTTGATACATCACCCAGGGACCTGAGTGACGCAAACCTCAGTCCTGTTGTGGCTTGAATGGGGGAAGGAAGGACCCTCCTGTGTGGACCAGCTGCTGATTCACATGGCAACAGGAGTGGGTGGGGAGGTAGGCTGTACACACGTTTTCACTCGAGGATGCGGCCTCTTCACCGATAGTGGTGGAAGAAATATTCAAACTATCAGTACTATGATGTAAAAATACTCCATTACAAGTCCAAGTCTTGCACGTTACCCTAAACCAACATGATTATCTTATAGATAATAAGATAAAATCTTGTGTCAAGTAAGTTGGACTAAATCACAAAAAACAACTGATTTCAGCTAGACTGCACTGACTGAAGCTGTTACTGACTGTTCAGTAACAGCTGATGCCTAAAAAAAAACTAAAATGACGACACTTTTCATTGACTGAAACTACTAGCATTTACTATAATACTATAATAGTTAGTTTTCTTTAACTAATATAAGACTAAAAAGACCAGATTTTCAGTCAACTAAAACTTGACATGAAAAACCAACAAGGACATTTGACACATGACTAAGGCTAAATAAAAACAAATAGCTGACAAAGTGAACACTATTGATAGCACAGTAGTACTATAAAAAAAAACGTGCCCATTGTGCAGCAGAATGGCTGCTATGCTATGTTATCTCCATGTGGATCATGAACATTGTATATAAAAAAATGACTCACTGAAATCTGTTCAGAAATGTAAACGCTTAAAGTGCTTTTCTCCAGAAAAAACACAGCTCCCCTGTTTACATGTATTTGTTGACAGGCCAGTCTTGACAGAACCAGTATGGCTGTGGTGCTGACCTACGATCCAAAGGCCAACGTGGCGTCGATGTATACTACATCTACGCTCTCACCCGGGATGTATGCTTCATTCCGCACTACATACCACTACAGGTAAGAGGAACAAATATGTAATTTTGACTTTGGGGTGATCCGTCACTTTAATGTATGACATTTTATGAGCAGATCTGTAAAGTAAGTAAAGCCGTCAGTAACTGTAGTGGAGTAAAAAGTACAAGAGCGAAGTAAAACACAGCATAAAATGAAAATACTCAAACACAAGCAGTTTTTAAGTGTGCTTGGTCACAGACCTTGAGTCATGTACTTAGGATGCAAAGTGTGAGTGTCCAGTAAAGGAACAACTAACAGTGAAGATCATTGCAGAAGCCAGGACAATTTACTGATTATTTGTACTTTTCCCTTTTTTTTTCTCCTATAAACCAGGCGAATTCAGTGACAAGATTTTATGGGCTTCATTTTCATTATTAGTGCCACAAGATGCAGATTAAAAGCCCTTTGTAGTTTGAGACAATTGTAATGGACTAAATATAGTATATAATTTTATGTTTATCACACATGCTCCCTCAGTGGCCAACTTACATAAACAATGTTCTCTAAAATGATGCACTCTGCACTCAAACACAGCAACTTGTTTTTTCCAGGTAATGAAGCCGACATCTCTGGTGTGCGATAACCAAGCCTCAACATACACAACTCCCTCATGATGAGAATTATTTCATGATACATTAAGCTTTTGTAAATGTTACTGTTAGTCTCCAGTATACTGATGTCCTTTGAAAAGAGTGGCTGAAAGGTCTACCAATTGGGTGCCCACTGAGTGTGTATGTGTGTGTGTGTGTGTGTGTGGGATGTGAAGCTCAGCAGGATCCTAACCAGCTGCCACCAGGAGTCCGGCCCTCAGCAGGGGGGTTGAGACTGAAGAAACTGTCTGCCTCAGAGACCACACCAGGAGAACAGTGAGCAGAAGGAAAAAAAATACTTTGTTGTTCTTGCACATAAAAGTGATGCGTTTGATGATGCAACCTGCCTGCTGCAACTTTCACGGTTAATTTAAAATGCCAACACTGTCACAAAAGTGTGCAGGACCTGGTTAATATAGACAACAAAGAGGAGCTGCTTGATAGTTCAGCTCGTCTGTAAACTTTAACCTTTTGGAGAGACACATCAAACCTGCTTTAAATGTGCAGTTTACACACTTATACCCTCGGCCTTAAATCCTTACAGTAATGCATCCATGCACAATGACCACATACTATTTGAATGTACATAATGACCCCAATTTATTGCAAATTGGAAGACAGTTTCATGTAATCTCATGGAAATCCTCACACTTTAGTTATAGGCAACTCCAGACTTTCCCCAAATATTTGTATTCCTCGCTTCAGGAAGAGTGAATAATTTAGACAGCTGTGGAGAATCTTTAGGACGACTGGACACGAACATGATGAGCCTTTAATTGGTTTGATTATTTCATCAGAAGGTGTAGAATAGAGACATCTGTACAGTGATTGGGAATGATGATAATGGCTCTCGATTGATTCTCTCAGGGAGAATCGTGTGGTGGCTGTTTTTCTTTCAGTCTAGACATATAAGTCACTCCGCAATAATGTAGTCTACTGTATCACACAGTTCTCTCTCGTGATACTGTGAGAATTAGTCTCAGAATCAATGATTTTCTGAATGGTGCACACATGATTTACAAATGTTTTTAAATTAGTAACCAGTCTCAGTATTCATGACTGTTAATATTGGAAGACAGGATTTTCTTGACTATTTTTCTTAAACAAATTTGATTTCAGAGATTGATTTAAAGTAATTCTATAAACCAAATTAGTTTCTAATGAATAAAAAGGGCATTTAATTAATAGCTATGCATTTACTCTAGGAATTATGCAAGTCAATCAGTCAAAAGTTGATTAAAAAAAAACAGGTTCCACTCAGTAATCTACATCTTCTGTCATATAATCCAACCTCACCACACCTGTGATCTCTTATCACAAATATACAAATTCTTTTTTCCCCACTTTTTCCATTTATTTATTACAATTAATTCAATGTTATCCATCACTTTGCCATATGTCAGCTACTCCTTTTTTCCATTTAAAACAAGTCCAGTATGTGACTATTCTTTAGAACCTGAATAGTCTTGAAGGTGGGCTGGGGCAGGGTAGGTGGGTGGGAAAAAGTAAAGGACAGGTTTGTAGGAGGAAAGAAGGGAGGGAGGGAGTGATGTCCTCCCAGGAGCCTCTTCCATGTGAGGAGTTTTTTCATAAGCTATGTGAGATTATTTTTTTGTCTGCGTTCGTCGTTTTCTCCTCATCTTGCACTTTCAGGCCTCTCGTCTTGTTATTTTCGCTCTATTCTACGTCCTCTGCGTCGTCTCCTTGCTCTCCATCCATTAGCAAAGCGGCGTACTTACTGGCTGAGCTGAACTTCTGAAAAAGGAAAAACAAAACGAGACTGGATCAGTACAGTAGCTATGGATGCTAAACAAATAAGAGCGTGTACAAGAAAAACGTCAACTTTCTTGAGAAGCATTAATTAATTAGGGACAATTATTCTGTGAATGATGATGGGATGTATATCAATTTTTTAAAAAGGGGATGCTTTTAAAAACTATAATGTACAGGGGAGCTCTGACAAGGGACACCCTTAATGCAATGCTCAACCCAAAATCAAAACCACATATTTTTCCTCCTTCACCCACTAACTGAGTAACAGAAAGAAGAAGCAAGTGTTTAGTCATGGGCGAGAAGCTTGACGTGCTCATGACAGCACGATATGTACAAACTCCCAATTCCACAGGAGGTGGGGCCCTTTGGAAAAGGTAAATAAAAACAGAATGCAATGATTTGCAAAACTTTTTTGACTTTCAGTTGAAAAGACATGATATATTATGTTCAAACTGATTAATGTTTTGTTTTTTGTAAATATACACCCATTCTAAATTTGATGTTTGCAATACATATACTGGAAAAGTTGTATATTCTACAACTACTACATATTCTACAGGTAAACAAGTTAATTGTTAACAGACCATAGTATCATGATTGGTTATTAAAGGGGTGTCCTTGAAACGCTCAGCCATTCATGGATGAGTTGAGGTTCATCTCTTTGTGAAATACTGTGTGGGCAAGTGGTCCAACAGTTTAAGAACAATGTTTCTGAACACAAACCTTCGAGGAATTTAGAGGTTTCACCATCTACAATCTATTATATCATTAAAAAGTTCACAAAATCAAGCAGGCAAGCTTAGGGGCAAGGCTGAAAACCAACACTGAATGCCTGTAAACTTTGACCCCACAGGTGGCACTGCATTAAAAATTGAAAATGATTGGTAGGATACTACATGGGCTCAGGAACACTTTCAAAGACTGCTGTCAGAAAAGAACAGAAAAAGCAAGTTAAGACCCTGCCATGCAAAGAGAAAGTCATATCAACAACATCCACAAATGCTGCAGACTCCTCTGGTCCTGGGCTCATCTGAGATCGACTGATGGAGAGAGGAAAAGTGTGCTGTGGTCTGACCAGTCCACATTTCAGATTGTTTTTGGAAATCATGGATGTTGTGTCCTCTGAGCTAAAGAGGAAAAGGACCATCCAGACTGTTACCAGCGCTAACTTCAAAAGCACATCAGTGATGGTATGGGGATGTGTGTTAGTGCCCATAGCATCATGGGTAACTGTCACATATGTGAAGGCCCCATTAATGCTGAAAGGTACAAACAGGTTTTGGAGCAACATATGCTGCCATCCAGACATCTTCTTTTTCAGGGACGTCTCTGCTTATTTCAGCAAGACAATGTCAAGACACAACAAGTTACAGCGTGGCACAAAATACAAAAAGAGATCCCGGACTGCTGAGCACCTGAAGTTGTATATCAAACAAGAATGAGAAAGAATTTCCCTTTTAAAACTTCAATGATTAGTGTCCCCAGTGCCCAAATCCTTACTGAGTTGCTTAAAGAAAAGGTCATGTATCACAGTAGTAAACATGCCCCTGCCCAATATTTTTGGAACATGTTGCTGGTATCAAATTCAGAATGACTGTGTATTTACAAAAAAACAATAGATTAATCAGTTTGAGCATTAAATATCTGGTCTTTGTATTGTGCATAACTGCTTGTAGGATGAAAATGATTTGCAAATCATTGCATTATGTTTTTATTTACATTTTACACAGCATCAAATCAACTGTCTTGGAACCGGGGTTTGTACGCTGTCTTGGTGTCCTCCTTGACTGAGCTGTAATGTCAGCACCACTGAGCTTGCTACTGTGGTCATACGGTTGGGCAGGTGTGTTTTGGTTGAAAGAAAATAGTTCCCACATGAAACTGCTCACAACAGGTATGTGGATTATCTTGAGTAACCGGATCATGATTTCTGGAAAGAGACATTGCTGTTGTGCTTTTAAAATGTAGGTTTTGGCGCTTTGAGCACCACAAGTCGAGTGCTATCTAGTTCCATTATATTCGAGAGAAGGCAGACATCTCTAAATCTCCAAAACTTGTCAACTCACACAAAAACAATCTAGATGGACAATAGCACTACAGGTAAGAGGGAAAGCATGTATTTTTGATTTTGGGGAGTGCTGTCCCTTTAAATGAGACGTAAATTTTGGTGACAGCTGAGTCTGACTAAACCTTGGCAGTGAAGACTTACGGGGGTTGGGGTTTCTTCAAATTTCTTTGGCTCTGGGGGTGGTCTGGAGTCTCGGTCTCTTCTGTTATCCTTTCTACAATCAAAATTAACACCGAGGTTAAAATCTATCAGCAGAGCTCAGCACTGGAAAGTTGCTGTGAATCCATAAACACACAGCTAAAAAGACAAACTAAAGGAGCACGAATTATGCTCATTTTCATATCTGAAAATAAACATCTCAAAGCTGCTTGGCACCTAGTTCACACTGTGCTCAGTCCTCGTTTTTTGGAATACAACATCAAATAAAATTCAGAAATGTTCCAAATTTCAGTTGCAATTTCTGTTGTACTGTTCATGTTTTAGCACTGAAATGGATCATTTCCTGTGCTACATCATGGAGATTTGTCACCATTTTAGAAAAGGTAAAGCATTAAATATGCACACCAGAAATCCTGGTGTCCTTGTGTTCCCAGTGTCCACAACACTAGGAGCAATGACTGCGTCATCAGTTGTGTAACTGAGCATAGGCCACTCTTTACAGATGCCCAGTAAATGTCCTCCCTGTCTCATTAACAACTTTTTGAGTTGCTAGCTTTGGATGGCTGACCTGTCTGCCTCCTTTCTCCGGTCTCTGTTGGGCCCCTCTCCTCGGCCCCGCCCTGCTCCAGGCCCTGCAGGCCCCCCTCTTGCCCGTGGGGCCCCCCGGTCCCGACGCACACCGTCAGCCTTGTTCTCATCTTAAAGAAGAAGCCAGACAGTTGAGTGTTGGACTTCATACAGTAGACTACACTCACAACACACTGCAGCATAAAGAGCCAATGAGTTGGATTCAAAACGTGTTAGTCACTGATGGAGGGCCAAATGAGAGGTGCACAACTGCTTGAATGCAAGCTGACCTTGTACAGTGGAACTCATTTAATTTAAATTTGATATTGGCAGGGTTCAAAATAAGCCTTTTTGTCCACTAGTCAAATGGATAGTGAATGTCCAAATTTCTTATTAGCTACTCAATAGATTATTCTCGTCTTCTGGCTACTGAGAGAAGCAAATTGACCAGCCAATCACATATTTTGCCCACATTTGGCTGGTGGCTTGTGCTAATTTTGGACCCTGGATATTACCTTAAAGTACTGCCAAAAGCTTCCAAAACGATTTAAAAAAAAACACAAGTCCTATTCTGCCACAACACTACAGATAATATCGGTATTCAATGTTTTTACAATTAGCCAGATTGATTGAGTCTGAACTTGATATTTCATTTTCTTTTGTTGCTTTATTTGTATAACAATTCAGACTAATGTGAGGCATATTTTTTGTGCTCCCCTTGTAATGAATGCTCTCCACAGGAAGATGCGCTCATGACCGCCTCCTGTCAGACAAGTTCTTGCTTTGCCGAATGTGTCCATTGTGATACAGATGTGAAGTAGTGTTAAGGATAACAGCTGCTCTTACATCTCCTTATATAAGTAACAAGTCTCAGTGGAAAACACTGGCATTCTTTAATATAACTTATGTAATAAAACTGCATATGTGCAAGGAGGAATTGACTTCCTGTCTGTATGGTGAATGTTTACCTTTTATAGACTTTCCTGAATGAACTAAAAACCCCAGATCCCCGTTTCCATACAAACCTCTGTCGCCTTTTCTGGACCATACACGGTTTTCAAATCACTTTTATATGAGCATTTCAGCATGAATGATGAATAAGCCAACACTTAACTGAAGCTGTCAAACAAGTCAACAAACAATAAGAACACACGGACACTGTGTAAACTGTGGACCTCTGTCCTAAATGAAAATTCCTTTGGGGGTTGTCTGATGTTTTAAAATAATCTACACTGGTTGTGTTGTGTTGGTTGAGTGGGTAGAGAACTGTTTAGCCAGGCTAGAGATGGCAGAGCAAGTTGGTGCTTAACTCAAACACTTCCAACGTATGGAGTTAATTATCTCATATTGTTGAAGGGACCCCATGAACCCCAGGAGATGAATCCTAATGACTTTGTTGTGCTCGAAACTGAGTTTTGCTCTGACAAAAACTTCCACTTGTCCAACACAGGACCTTTAAAACTAATGGCTTGTTTCCTGTCATCTACAGTTTGACATTGTTTAACATGGTAACATTACAGTGTCACCTCACTACATGTTAGCATATTTACATCCAACAGCTGTGGACATGAATGTTAACTAGGGGTGTAAGAAAATACTGATGCACTTGAGTATCGTGATATTATGTTTTGTGATACTATATCAGTTCTCAAAAAAAAGTATCACAATTCATGAAAAGATTTGTGGCAGTAGTTCATTTTGTGTTGTTTAAACCCCTGCAGTTATATAATAGCGTTTTGATTGCATGAAAAAAAAAAAGAAGTAAAATTTAACTCAGATTTTAAGCATATGGTTGTGTGTTCTTTATACTATGACAGTTTTCTTAAATTGCTCAAAGCACAGATGAGCCATGGAACAGCCAAAGCTGATGAAAGCTGAGTCGAGTCTGACAGTGTGGAGATGTGTGAGATGTCCTTAAATGGCACCATACAGAGGATAAACTGCTTTGATTAAGATAACATGGCTCTTGGTCCAGCCCCAAAATTTGCATTTCTGCTTCACTAGGGGTAAACAGCAAAGATGTCTCATGTTCATCCATTCACCATTTTTGTTTTCTTGTGTGTAAAACTTTGCAGTTTCTTAGGTGGCAACTTTCAGTATTGTTCAAATCCAAATAGTCCATTATCACATTTTTTGTGAATGTATGCAAGTTTACATTAATGTTTTTGATGTTTTTTGTTTTTTCAATTTTGGTTTGTGCCTAGTACTCATCAGCCGGCCTTACCTTTTCCAGATCCTCTTTCATCTGCAGAACTTGGGGAACTAAAAAGAGAAAGTAAGCACAGTCAGGGAAACGTACACGATACACATGAAAATGTCTCTGAGCGGTATGTTCTTGAAAGGTTTCCCCACAGACTGTATGTCCCTCTTGTCTTCTCACCTGAGTTTGGGAGGAGCTGAGCCACTCGGGGAAACAGGAGAGACTGGAATTCGTCCATCACCATCGCTTGAGCCTGTGCTGGCTGCACTTCTCTTGGCCCAGGCATTCTCCTTGGGAGGAGGTGCAGGCATCACCTTCAGGGGCTCCTTAGAGGAGCTGTTGGAGGGGGGATGGGAAGCCCCAGGGGAGGAGGGCTCACCTTCTCTCCCATGGAAAACCTCATTCTCCCCAGAGCGCTCGCTATCTCGACACCGGGACCCTGGTGGATGAAAAGAGGGGCGTGTTGATTCTTACTGTTTCATAATTTTCCACTGATTTACCAATTGAGATATTCACAATTTTTAAATTTGTCTTGGTTATTAAAGCCAATTTTTCTTACTCCCAATGCAGAAGTAGGAAGCATATTCAAAACAATTAAAAATCTGAAGTTACTCAAACAGAAAAACAAAAACAAAAAACAGACCCTTCTCTATAAGCTCTATAAAAAATAAATTTGGTAGTATCTCACCTCTTCCAGAAGTGCTTCCTTGCTGTGAAGACTCACTTCCTGTGCGAGATCGCTGAGGATGAGATTCCTCATTGCGCCAGCTTGGGTCCCTGAAAAAAAAACAAAAAGAAAAGTTTACACAAGTTTACAAACTTCAGTGGGATGAAAAATGTCGACAGATCCGTGTTTGCAGCATTCTTACAAAAATTTGAAATATATTGAGCATAAATAACATGAACTGCTCTCAAAATAGGGACTATTTAGAGGTCCGGTGTACAGGATTAAGTGGCATCTAGCAATGCAAACACCTTCTGTCACACTCCCCTTCCAAGTGTGTAGGGACAGGCCTAATAAACTGGGCCCTTTAATGACCTCAATCTGGCCTTTTGATCATTTATAAATATGAAAAATAGTAAATGCAACATTGTTGCATTTACTATTTTGTTGTGTTTATGTTGTGGGTTTGTTTGTTGTGTTTATTAAAACACATTAAAACATATTTCTATGACTTTATGACTTTTTACATTAGGAGGCAAATTGGCTCATTCATTGCTCTCCTCCACCTCCTTTTCATTGTTAAGCAGAGACACTCATTTTAAAAAGTTTTAACTCAGGATGTTGAAGTAAATCAAACTGAATTAAAAAAAAAAGATGTTACACACACATTCAACTTTACAGGTAAGCCACAAGGAATTCAAATCTTCTTTTAAAAAAAAGGAAGAATAGGCTTGGTGTAGGAGAACCTACAGTGTCTGTGAAGCTTGTGAAGAATGTGGAAGTCCACATCTAGAGCTAGGGTTTGGTTTGTCCATTCTTGGCTACTGCACAAATGTGCCAACCTCCATGGAAGAGGGCCCATAGTCTCTGTACATATAAACAGCTCATTCTACGGTAACAAAAACATAATTCTTATTTTCAGCTCACTATACAATCTGAAAAAGCACTTACTAACATTATATTCTTCAAATTAATCCCCCATAGCTTGTACACACTAGACCTTTAAAATCTGCACTGTGACTTCATAAATAATAGTAACTGAGCTGCCACTATTTCAACAAGAGTGATATAATAACCATCCATGTGTCAACCCCTGACCTGTCTCGCATCTTTCTGTCAGGGCCCCGGCCTTTGTCCTCTTCCAGCTGCCTCTGCAGCCTCTCTTCCTGCTTCTTTAGCCTCTCCTCCACCTCCCTCTCCCTGGCTGCCGTGTCAACTGGCTTGGCAGCACCAAAGATGGATGAGGCCCTGCTGCCGGAGCTCGGAGCCGCAGCCGGGGAGGTACCGCCGCCGCCGCCGCCGCCGCCACCACTACCACCACTACCACCACCACCACCACCACCGCTACCTTCCTCCTCCTTGGGCACACTGCGGGGCTTCAGGTTCAACTTGGGTCTCTGCTGAGGAGCTGGTGTGAGAACATGAGGAGGATGATATTAATATGGAGGTCTGTGAATATCTGAACATGGTTTCAAACTCTATGTTTTGACAAAAAACAAACCAGTTTCAACACAGGTGAGTCAAAATATGTCAACATATTTAGTAACTTCAAAAAATTACTTTTCATTTACATTATATTTAATGAATTTGTGGTGAATAAACCAAACTTTCTGCCAAATGTGACCCAAACAATCACCAACATTCAGTTAACCTTATTTGAGATGACAGGATAATACATAATGTATTAATATATTGGGTTCTGACCTCTCTCCTCACGCCTCTCATCCCGTCTTTCGTACCGGTCTTCACGGTCACCATAACGATCCCGGTCCCCATAACGATCACTGCTACCCCGACTGTCATCATAATCGCGACGGAAACCACTGCCAAAGGCCCGGCGACCTCCTCCACCACCACGGGAGTCATAACCTAGAACGACAGCAGGAGAGAAAACAGGTATGAGATGAAAATAAAGACAGAAAGTATATAAACAGTTGCAGCAGGGAAATCAGGCATGTTAAAGAATACTTTTGGGATTTTATAATCAAGAAGCCATATAGCACAGCTAGGTGAACTGGAATGGCAACACAGGGTCCAAGATGCAGAATAACAGACCTCCTCTGTCATAGTCTCTGCGGTCCCTGTCATCATAGCGATCCCGGTAGCGGTCTCTTCCTCCGTCATAGCGGTCATTGTCCCGTCTTGGCCCATCTCTGTAACGATCCGACTCATAACGGTCCCGTGATCCTGCAAGAATTGTCACAGAATAAAATGTTGTTTCCCATATGAAAGTCAACTGCTGGTGAACTGTCTGTCTGACTGATAAGTCTCTAAGGAAGACATGTCACGTTTTCAGCTAAGTGAACATTTTGGATAAAGAATATATATAAATTGCACTTTTTTAATTTGATTCAAATCAATCATCTTCATTTGGCCCTGAGAGGAAATTGCAGAAACACTCAGCAATAATTAAAAAGTAACACGATACAGGAAAAATTTAAATATATATACAACATGCAAAAGATGAACACTCATATACAGTGCTTAAGTATGTTTTACAACTGAAAAGCCTAGTTAGATTGGGACTGACACTAGTGATACCATTAGGCCCATTCTATCAACACTGCTTACAGGTTTATCTTGGGATCAAGGATGAAATAAGTACAAACTAAGTCAACTCTGACTCACTCTCTCCGAAGGCATCATCTCTCCTCTGAGGTCCATCATCAGCGTCTACACTGGGCCGAGCCCTCCAGTCAGTGTCTGTCTTGTCAGGACCCATGTCCGACATTCGTCCACCCCTGTCTCGGCCTCCCATAGATCTGTCATTGTCTCTCTCTGGGTTGTGAAGGAAACACAGAGGAGACGTTAAGTGTAGTTTAAGAATATTAAAGCTGAAGGACCTACTCCAGAGATCCAGAGGCCACAGCAAAAAAGAAAAACTATCAATGTACCTTTATCATTAGACTGGTCTGCAATATCCACACGAATCCTTCGGTTTCCAAGGTTCTGTTGGCATGAACAGACAGAGGGAACAAATAAATAGTGATTCTCCTGCATATCGAAAGAACCTGGCGAATAAAGATCTTTCATTTATGCAGTGAGGGTGATAAAACCAAGGTCTTGTTGGGTTCTCTCACCTCCTCGTTAAGACTAAGAGCCCTCAGGAGGGAATCCACATCGTCAAATTCAGCATAGCCAAAGCCCTTCAGCCTCTCTGGGTTACTGGGCTCTCGAGGCAGGCGTACTGCACTGATCTGGAGATGAAGACAGTGACAGAATAATGTATTAAACAAAGAATGCAGGCCTGTACTTGCAGTACGCAAGTAAAAAAATATGGAAGAAATTGGTTGACTTGGGGATGGAGGGAATTAAAGATGAAATTTTTTGTCATCAATTTCTGACCCTACCCTTAATAAAAACTGTATCGGTCAGGACTGTGAGGGCACTGATGCAGGTAACTCTGGTGTGACAAATCAGTTAAGAGCTATATAGAAATATTTTTTAGCAATATTTAATGGTATGTGTTTGTTTCTGATGCACTGAGAGTCAGAAATGAATGAGTGGTTTGAAGGAGTTTTATGCCCCTCCAGCAGTTTCTGAAACAGCACTCTGACCAGCTTGGTTTTTGGAGGCTCTAATGTGTAAAAGATTTTTTTTTTTCTCTAACATTCCTGGCTACATGAGGAAACTGACATAAGAACATCATTTGAAGTACTCCTTTGATGCTCATCCAACATGACAAACGGGCTGAGCAACATCAGGAGCCTATTTAACTATGCATCTATAGATAGAAGGGGGAAAAAAGAAACAAGGTAAACATACGTGTCGTGTTTTTATTGCTAAACAAACTCTGCAGTGTGTAAACTGCAACAGTCCTGAGGGCTGGGCAGGGCGGAGTGAACTAAAATACTTAAAAAATAAATATTTAAATTACATGTGTGTTTGAATGCTGACAAGCCTGATAAGCTGTTCAGATGAGTTAAATGTTTACAGCTGTATAGAGAAATAAAGACTGAAACTGTCACTTAAGGTCCATTGTTTGTGTGGCCTTGCAAAACAAAGTGTTGCAGCTGCTGTGACCACCATGTGCTGCACATTATATGCCCTACACTGTGTCTGCTCGCTACACCTACTGCCAAGCCGCGGAAGAAGTCTTTGATCGAGTCCTCAGTGACATCATAGGGCAGGTTCCCCAGGAAGGCCGTGTATGGCGGGCTGCGGGGCAGTCGGGACCGGTCGATATTGGGTTCACGAGCTGATCTAGGCGCTGTGGGTAGGATGGAGCGGTCAATGGGCGGTGCCCGGTAGCTATCCTCCTCCGTGTGCCACGAAGTGGAGACTGGGGAGATGAGAAGAGGAAAATGCCAAACTTCCATTCAAATGACTGAGTGTGACGAATAGTTAGCGCTGACTGGAAATCCTTTAGATACACATCAAAGTAAATTTATTATGATGTGCAGGTAGATACTGATACAAATTTTCAGGCACTTGATTTAAAGAAAAGACTGAACTAAGTTGTTTGAGGTGCTCTTTGGATCGGGATACATTTGTACACAAAGATCACATTGACTCCCTAACAAAGATTTGTTTGTTTTAAGGTCTAAAACCTTAAAACCAATAAAATGCCTTTATGGCCATGTCTTGACACTTCCAAGTGTTTTAAAGACTGTCTTGAGGGTTTTTTGTGACTTCTGAGTAAAAAATATCAAGTATCAGAAAAGAAATTACCCAGAAATGTCATACAAGTACTCTTAGGACACAGTTTTGTATGACTTTCTATAAGGTGAAGTACCAACACATCACATGACAACATGTGAGCACATGATGTGTCGCTTTAGCAAGCCAGAGACTACAGAATACAAATTGAGTAATATGTTCATGAATCAGAATTGTGAGGTTCAGCACCACAAACCTGACAAAACCATGTGTACACTAGACACATCATGCAAACGAGTATAATATTGTAGAAGCCACAAAGGAAATTTGCAAAGAAACTACATCCAGAGCAATATCTCATAGCTGATAACAGAAATTTGAATTTATTTGACAAACCCTATCATACAATTTATAATATGGAGTTTTGATGATTAATTGAATATCGCAGGTTTCAATCCTCAATATCCAACTTTGCATTTAATATTCAAAATGGCCATCCCAATTTTGTTCACTTAAGTTGATTTCTTTCAAAACACTCGGAAAGCAGTGGAGTTAAGCTTAAAGTTGACATATGGAGCTCAAACATGTCCAAAAATGCAGCACTGCAGGCCCAACAGTTTCTGCAAAATGGAGTTATGTCATCATTTGTAATGTGCATGGTTACAGACCGCTATCTTAGACAACATGCATTTAAAGAACATAGTTTACATTAAGAAGAAAAAATTATCATCCTCATATTAGCAGACACTTAATAGTGATATTAAACTGACAAACTGGTGTTAAACTGCCTCTACATGGTTCATAAATCTGTGTGACTTTTTACTGCTGTATACCTTAATAAAACCTGGAAAAAAGACAGATGCCAGTCTGCAGTTGCTCATTTTACATTAAGTCAAGTATCAGACAACGAATGTTGATGGCATTATAAGTTTGACTGCCTTCAACACATTTTCATTTCTCCCTACTCAACTAAGAGACAACCGGAGCCAGTAGAGATGATATTGATTTTACAATGAAAAGTGAACGACAGATGCAAAGAATGCAAGATAGAGACTGTATTTCAGTGTGTATGCTCACCATCGCCGTCCAGGTCGTCAGTCTCATCAGCCCAGCTAGTGGACTTGGTCGGGTAGCTGGGGGCCATGCTGCTGCCTCCACTGTCCTCTGCCAGGAAGTCAGTCAGGGTAAGGGTCTTCCCCTTCTTATTCTTCTTCTTAGCTAAAGAGGAGATGAACAAGAGTACGTAGTCAGCCATGGGAGAAACATGCTTGGGCAGGGTTTTGTTGCCCATATGATTTCTGTTAAAGAACTCTATAAAGCCTTTGACTGCGCCCCACCCTTTTCTTTATTTAAAAAAACAAAACAAAAACCTTAATAGTGAGAAAATTAACCTTTATTTATTACATTTCAACTATTATTCTGAACATTTACCAGTAAAAATATAGTCATTAAAGCAGTGAAATGCTGTGTGACTTAAAGATTCATTCTTCAACACCAACACAACAGTCTTGTTTGTGTGTCTCTCCACTCATGTGGGCAGCTGCATCTCTGCATGACAAACACCATTTGTGAGACGTTGTCCACTGTGTCCAGCCAAGCCAGATAAGGGGACTGCTGCAATGTGTGAGTGATAACAAAAACTCTGACTTATTTTCCTGCTGGAAAGTAATCGCGCAGGGAGTGGTCTGCATGTCCCAACTGTCACAGTGCAGCAGGCCAGAAATACTCCAAAGGTGCTTTCACACCTAACCTGTTAGGACCATGGTCCATTTGCCCGGTTAGTATGGTTTCTTTGGATTGGTGTTAAAGCAGTCAATAGGACCCTGGGGTGGACCGAACCATTCAGAGACTGCTTGAAAAGGTGGGACTCTGTTCGGTTCCAAGTTGACTCACTGCAGTTTACTTGTGGTGTGAAAGCAACCACAGGATTTTATGATAGCAGATATATGATTTTAGCAGTCCGTCAAAAGCTTAGCTACAAATAAATTAATCTGCCTTTCACAAAACCTGTTCAGGAAGCAAACTTATATTATAGGCCATGTAAAGGTTATGTATATCCATGCAAATCAGTTAATAACCACTGCAAAACAGCACAGATATTTTCCTGATTAACAAGTCAAAGCGGTTAAAACTGCTGACCTTATATGGTGTATACTTTGTCAGTTCATTAAGTCCTGAAAACATTACTCTGCAAGACACCTCCTTTTTGTGCCATCTCCATCTGCTAGTCCTGATTCATAACACATGGCCATGTTATGGTCAAGTATTACTAGTATTACTAATAATGCTTATAATCAATTATTCCTTCGTGGCACCACAGAACATTAATATATACACATCAGAAGCATTAAAGTGCTGCAGAAACCTCTGTCAGTCACTGGAATTTGATTTCACCACCAGTCCTGATAATGCACTGATGAGGAGGATAACAGTAACCAAAACTGTCCAATCAGCTAGTTACCTGTTAGTCCGTAATCATTCATGTTTACTGTGCTGTGTTTGTTTGGAAAACGTCAATATGAACAGGAACAGGACCAGGACTAAAATGCAACAATGCATATATTTT
The DNA here is from genome assembly GCA_027495735.1 of Lutjanus campechanus. Taxonomy (NCBI): domain Eukaryota; kingdom Metazoa; phylum Chordata; class Actinopteri; order Lutjaniformes; family Lutjanidae; genus Lutjanus; species Lutjanus campechanus. The sequence goes on along the minus strand of JAJHUR010109035.1, from coordinate 8,160 downwards.
TTCTTTTGGTCCAGACCAAATTAACTCAACAACAGGTGTGAAAACACCCCTGGAGTCAATTGCAATAACTGTGGCATGTTCAAGCCACTGTACTGCCCGTTTGTTGCATTTTGAAGGAATGTACCTTGGAATGTGAATCAACAGGCACATATATTCATTGCAGAACATTCCCCATATTGACTGTTTGTGTGGCGAACAGTTACCAATTGGTTCACACAGCTCACCTCACAGAGCAGGTCTGGTTTGTTTTGGTCTGAGGCAGAAAAAAGGGGAGCGACAAAGCTGGCTGTGAGCTTTATTGTGAAAATCCCAGCTGTCAGGACATTCTTTACACACATCGTTACAAAACCTACACACATGCACGGAGCAACACACACGGTTTAAAACTATCCCCGGTACATAATGCTCAGTCATTGTTTACTACTGACAGGCCTAATTAACTGGCCTAGACTTCTTGTACCCTTTGAAACCCAAAAACATATACTGACTGACGGTTTACTAGCTTTCCTAGCACATGACATTAGCTTGCTAGGAGCTATCTAACGTTAACTTTTGGGAGTACTGACTTCTGCTAAAGCTACAGTGTCATAACAGCTGTGAGGGCCAACAGTGAACTAAATACGCAGGTTGTTTGTTTGCTATCTACGCAGGTCGCTTTTGTCTTCATGCCGATGCGGGCTTAGTCAGCACAGGACTGCTGACGGGGGAAGTATCCCTGCTTAGCTGGCTAGGTTTTAGGGCCTAGCGCACGTCGCAGCGCCACGATCCAAGTGCGCCATCACCGGCGCAAGACTCGACCGGCCGGATGGGACGGCTAAAAGTTGTGAAGCTGCCAGGCCAAGTGTTTAGAATGCGACCCAACAGGCCCAGCTGCCCCGCTCCATCAAACACCGATAGCAGAGAGCCAGGCAGCACACGTGGGGAGCCTCCTCGGGCTGCCCGGACTCCTCGGCCCAACCCCTCCTCCACGAAACGCGCTTGCGCCCGATGCTGATCTGCTGTGAGCGCCACGGCGAGCCCCGCTACGGGCATACAATGTGCCAGCTCTGCACGCAGTTACACGCATTTCATAACATGTCACACAATGTCCAAAACATATAGTGCCATGTAAACTCAAAAGCGAACAACCCAAACACCGCGATAACATTTTTCACAGGAGAGGACCGCATGTAACGTGTCGGTTAAATTTTTCAGATTGTGCAAGCCGTTGCTTCGTTCATTCGCCTTCCTCCAGCAGTTGCGTCTTTACTGGGCCAAAACAACCGACCAACCGGTTTATGCACGCCAGACAACGACGCGAACTAATAACACAAGTCGTTAATAGTACTCAAACTTAATGTGTTTCATTATGTCGTAGTTAATCCCGCTGAAATTCCCCCCAACCGACCCAGATCGTTCACCCTCATAAACCTCACCTGACGCCGCCATGTTGGAGAGCGAGTTCGTAGTAGTTCCCGGATGGACGCGTCAGAGGTTTATTATCGGGAGCGCGCATCGGCGTTCACTGGCCTGTCTCCTCCCTTGTTTTGCTCACATCTACTAAACCAGACCTGGGCAAAATGTGGCTCAGGGGCTGAATGTGGCCCACTGAAAGGTTTCATGTGGCCCGCATGGTCATCATGAAAATACCAAAAGTCTAACAAAGACAGTCAGCAGCATTTTGCTTACAATTAAACCATTATCAGACCTTTATTTTGAAAGGGGTCAGTGCTGTGTTCATTGGTAATGATAATGAACTGTAGCTTTTATATTAAACTGTAAATTTATTCACTCAATGCTGCGCAGCCATGTTGTTTACGTTTACATTGTTGTTCTACTTTTGCTGTGACTATCATTGCAACCTGTATGCATCATGCATGGTACACTGTAAAACATCAAGATTTGGACATTCCCAACAAAATATTTGCCCACAATTCATTTGACCATTATTTGGATCTTATATCATTTGTGTCTGGCCCATGGCAGCCTGATCAATTTCTCATGTGGCCCCCCATGAAAAAATAATTGCCCACCCCTGTGCTAAACTATGATGACTGACATTTCCTTTTTACTAAGTTTATATTCAGTCATCTGTCACTGAACTAATTCTAGCTGTAACTCTTACAGTTCTACACTTATTTCTCTTTTATAGCAGCAACCAAATCTGTGGACATGTGCAAAAACATATGGAGCTAAATATTCATATCTGCATAATATTCTTTGTTAACCCCAAAAATGCATGTTGAAATTGTGAACAAGTAAATAATTGAAGTAGCCTCATGGTGCTCATGTTTTTGAATAACAAAACTATCACATATAATGTGACAGGCTTGGGGAGTAACAGATTACTTGAAACAGGATTTCATAACCTGGATACAAAAAAGGTAACTGTATTATAGTTAAAGAAAAAAAAGATTAATTAGATTACAGTTGAATTTTGTAAAAATTTTGACAAATTGGTAAGATTACAATTTAAAAACATTTTATGCTCAGTGTTCACACTATAACACCTCACCACTCTGATCTCAGTAAAACCAGCTGATCTTACAGTTGCCAATTCATTATCATGTCCTCTGGTGTAAAAATGCTTCACTGGGTCATATGTCACCATTATTATGTATTTAAGTAGGGAGTAACAACATCACAGTGCAGTGACAGTTCTGCCTTCAACTGTGAAAATGCGGTTATCATCCAAGGCCTCAACATCTAACATTTTGATTTTTACAGGTAGGACCAATTGCTAATGATAGCTACATAGAAATCCATCAATACTAGACTATACAATAAATACAACAACTACTACTGAAAAAATATTTGGGGACTGTAGATGGTGATTCTGGTAACCAGGATGATAAAACAGAAGCCCCAAAATAAGTTTATGTTTGTGCACTTGAAGGAATAGCTGGACAAACTATTGACAAACTTAATAACGAACATAAAACATATTAGGTTGAACATTTTGAACATATTTGGTATTCAGGTAATAGGTAACAGTAGCAGACAGCAACCAGGTTACATTACTTTAATACTGTGATACTTGGATTAGGTTACTGACAATATTGTTTAACAGATAATTAGAAATTGGACATCAGCTGTGATGTGCAATTAATATCAACTTATCACAACACATAACAAGCACATTATTTTATTATGTAACAATAACAAATGCCTGAGAGCCATGACTGAGTCACTCAAAAAGAGTTATAAAATTAATGCCATACTGGTAATGACCATATAGTTGTTTACTCAATTAATTCACAGAACTGTTCCTTCTTCTTTTGTTGGATACTTACATTGGACACTAACTATTGAGTTCATAATTATTTAAAGTATCCAGTTTATAATGACTAGCATATAAGGTGTTTACACAGTTAATCATCTCTTTGTTTTCTATAAATAAATAAATAAATAAATAAATAAATAAATCGTGTACTTGTTTGTTTGTGGTGAAGAACTGTTTTACTGGACAGCACCATCAAACTGTTTACACATAACTTTAGGTGTTATTTTGTTCCTATAGGTGTATGCAGCCTTTTGCCTTTGTAGATGAAAATATAATTTATACTTGGCTGATACATAAGCAGTCGTTTTAGCACAGAAGAGCTACAAATGTAATCTATTACAACGTTTCAGCCTTTTTGTGCATCTTTGTCAAAGTAACCCTTCGCCTAATAATTTCTATAACATTATACGATACAGACTTAGGTCACTCTCGACTACTCTCTGCACGCTCCTCCCTTACTCTCGTCTTCCCTGTCACACAGCAGCTACCGCTCTTCCTCACATCTGTTGCTGCCTAATGGCAGATACTACTGTCGTTGTTAATGTTGAGGCAGTCACTGCAGTAAACACATCAGTGATTTTTGCACGTTTGGGGGCATCTGCATCTATTGTCTCTATTTTTCTGGCCCGGATCGTGACTTCAGTGGCTCTGAGCCGTCATCTGACGAGTACCAGAGAGGACAGAGGGAAAGGGGCGGGGCAGACGCAGTGAGAGATGTGATTGGACTAGCCTACTGTCACTATAGAGAATAAACCAATGGGGTCACTACCCTTGATTTATGGGCCAGGTGTCAGCAGTACAAAAAGTTATATGTACATATATCGACACCACTACCGACAGGGTCCCAAGGTGCGTCGGCCCACCAGGAAACTGCCCTGTATGCTAGATTACCAGTCCTCATATTAGAAATCAGTCTAGCGCTAGACAGACAGTTTATATATGTCATCTGTCGTTCTATGATGAAAACTAAATCAATGGGTCAGCGGTTAACACAATTATTTCCTAATGAAACGATCGTGAGTTCGAATCCCGATTCGCCCGGGCTCACTCTGCGCCTGTGTGTGTGGAGTGTCCATGTTAAAATAGCATGGTTTCCACAAACTTGCTCAGGTTACTTTCGAATTCGTTGGTCTCCTCCTCTCTCTGTGCGGAGTGTACATGCTAAATTAGCATGGTCTCTTTACACAGGTTACAGTGGTTACCTCCGAATTTGTCATTCTCCTCCATCCTCCGTGATAGAGCAAGTATAGAACATCACAGCGCAGGTTAAAATAAACTAAACAAAAGTTTATTTTTTAAATTATAGTTGATCTTTTAGGTATGCAGATTTCAGTGTTCATTTTTTTCTGATCAGTTTGATTTTAATAAGTTAGACTCGACCCAGACCTTGGTAGCCCACGTACATTATGATGCATATGTGACATCAAGATATGATCATATAACCATGTGAAAGGGTTTCCTTAAAATAATTATTGGATGACTGCTGTATCCATTTAAATGCAAGGACCAATGCACTGACATAAATAAAGATGGACACCGCGTCTCTACTCTCACCCACTGTACAAAAGTGAAGTCAGAATATCCCAGGTATGAGCAATGCCATCCTGCACTTGTCATTCAGAGCCAGTGCTATGAGTTCCCACCCACACACTCGGACAACTCAAACACGTGTAGAGCTCTGCTGTCAATCATGGCATGAAATCCCTTTTTATAGCGTCAAATAACTGATTGAAACCAAACTGACCGGGGAAAAAACATTTGAACAAGCATCAGCATAAGAACTACCTAAAATGACAGAAAGCATGTTAGAGAAAATTTTCTTGACACGTACTTTGATGTTTTATTTTGGCCCATGTCCCATCTATTAACACAGGGGTAGGAATTATGACCTGTACTACAGCCAGCCACCAGGGGGCGATTAAACTGCTTCACTTTTGGGCAACTGTCTTGATGTCCATTTCTCTATGTGTCAATGATTTTGTACCATCCAGTGGTGAGTTTGCAGATTGCAAACACCTTGTCTCACTACCCTCTTCAAAGAACGTAGGAGAACCTCTGGTAGCTGTGAAACTTGTGCAAAATGTGATCTGGAGACATGTTTGGTTTATCCATTCGGGCCACTGTAGAAACATGACAGTGCAGCATGGTCATTATACATGGTGATTATACACTAATGAAAGCAGACTTATGAATACTATATTTTTGCCACATTCTGCCAATAAATTCCTGTAAATGTGATACACTGACTTGGACCTTGAAAGAGAAAATCCTGCACTTTTTATGTCGATGCCCAGTCAATGTTAATGGTGAATGTAGTTATTTGAAGCAATAATTTCTGCAGTGCAAAATTTGTTGGTCTTTCTGCATCCAGTGATGTTGTTAAGGAACAACTACAAACCACTTCAGCTTGGATTTCTGCCAGAGCAGAAAGAGCCGGTCGGCCCCATACGCATCTTTGCGCATACTACGCAAGTTACGCAGGTCCCCGCGAGGTACGCATGGCCCCGCCTCTCCCTCGTGTCAAAGCGGGCGTCAGTGTTTACAACTTTGATGAGAGGATGAAGCAGAACTAAAGAGAAAATAACATATTCAGAGGTACCGTGGTGAACAGTAATCAGGTAAACTTGTGTTTCCTCCTCTCCAAGTGTGATGTCATTCATTCACAGTAACGTTAAGTTGCTGCTCCTCCCTGTCTGTCTCATGTCAGCTGTGCTGCAGTCTTTCTGTGTCCTGCTTACAGACACATCCAGGGCTTCTCTGTGACTTTGTGTCTGACAGAAGTGAGAATGAAGTAAAACTATTTTATCACGTGTGATGAGCACCAACGTGCAGCAGCGTGTATAATCTGTAGCTCAGAAGATAACCTCCTCGCGCGTGATCACGAGTTCATATGCGCGTGCACACTTTCCTGCACCAGCTTCAGTGGAGACCAGTCTGTCTGTCCAGACGATATATGGACATGATGTTACTCCTCCGAGATGGAAGTATGCAGATCCTGTTAATGCAAAAGTACTAAAATCATACAAGTAAAAGTCCATTCATTAAAAGTGCATTCACAGTGCAGAACAGAAATATTATCAGATACTTAAAGTAAAAGTAAAATAATTCATGTTGCAGTAAAATGTTTCCTGTCAGTGTAAGTGAATGGTGACCAGTTTTCAAACATAAAAAACAACTGGAAAAAAGACATGAAATGTTTCCATACTGCTCTTCTGGCGTAATCCACCAAGTCTCCTCCTCACTTCTATTGTTTGGGAGATTCTGCAACACTGTTTTCCTTTGAAACTCCAGCAGTTTTTTTATGGACTAAGAAAACTAAACCTGCCCTTCATTTGGCATGAGGGTGAGCAGATAATGACTGAATTTTCATTTTTGGATGTGCTGTCCCCCACTGTTGGCTACTTTAATCTACAGCAATGCATCATGGTCAGTAAGATCGTCAAATAGCCTTTTTCAGCTTTGTGGATTAAAAAGTACAGTATTTGCCTCTGGGATGTAGTGTAGAGTCATGAAGTTGGATACAATGGAACTAAAGTAAAGTACAAAATAAGTACAGTACTTGATGTAAATGTACTTAGTTACAGTCCACCACTGATTACAACTCTGAACTAATGTAAGATGGAAATTAATGGACTGACATTCACTGATGACCGATTAAATATTGAATTTAAAATAAATTAACTGACTAATTACCAGGCAGCAGACCCAAAGCTCAGTGTTATGTTTTAGTATTTTCTATATTTTATATATTCTAAAATTTTAATTCATGTTAATGTCAATATTCACTTATCTGAAGGTTCTACTCAAAATATTCCATTAAATAAATATTGTTTTTGTTGTATCTCATTTGGTACAGATTTTATACTTAGATCTTGGTCTTTGACCGACACCAGCAAACTGGTGAGGGAGGACTGTACTGGGAGCACTGGGGTGTGACTGTGGAAAATGGTCTCTGGTCAGTTCGGAGGGCCCCTTAGAAGAATTCTGCTTCGGGCCCCATGGAGGTCAGGACTGGCTCTGGATAAAAGTTAAATCAGAATCATGTGTATGTGTGCTTGTCTCTATGTGTGTTTGTTGATGCGCTAGCTTGCTCCATTTGGTTGTGTGTGACAACATATCTGTGTGAGACTTGTTTTTTCCTTTTTAGCAACAGTGAGGCCTGAGGACCAAGTGCTGAAGCAGCTCAGATCACCACAGACCCCCAGAAAGGTGAGACAATACAAGCTTTCACATCAGTGATGGACTGACACTGAGTGAAACTGCGGCTTTCATTTTTTTGGACCAAGGTTAATTTTTACGATGATGTCTGAAGGGGAACACCAGACCTGTGAAAAATTATAAACCTTAACAATGGTTGCGGCTTGGCCGGCGCCTCCTGTGTCCGTCTGACGGGCAACTGACTTTCGCTGCGACGGATTTCTGAGGGGTCGTGGCAGTGGAATGGCGTAGAATTTTGATGTCTCGCCATGAAACACAAAATTGCTATAACTTGAGTATAAATGATCCGATCTGCACCAAACTTCACATGTTTGATAACAGTCTTGCCCTGAACACATCTACATGACAGTAAACCACAATAGTCATAGCGCCATCGACTGGCAACAGGAAATGACATGTTTTAGACTTTGACATGCTCCTCCTAGCAGGTTGGCCATATCCAACTCAAATCTGGTCAGAAAGGCCTTAAGACCATTGTAATGCTATACTGTGAAGATCTTGACGTATCGCCAAATGGACTTGCCAGCACACCGAAGGTCAGTGTTTCGCCAAAACACAGGAAGTTGCATTAACTTCTGTTAACTTGGTCACATCTGCCTGAAACTTAACATATTCAGTAGTCATCCAGGCCTGAACATGTGATGTGAGTTTTGTCTATGGGAGCGGCCAAATGGCTTGGT
>JAJHUR010109033.1:0-17030 GCA_027495735.1 Lutjanus campechanus | reverse complement strand
TAATAATAATAATAATATATTATTTTTTTCCCTCATTTTCATTTTATTTTCTTATTTTAAGTTTAATTATTCAACGATGTCAAAGAAGGCACAGTTACTTCCATCTCTATACTGCTGATTCTTATCAATTAATACATTTTTAATAGGTTAAATTCTTAATTCTTATTTATTTATAGTTAATAATGATTAAAAAATACCATTTAAACTTTACAATAAAGTTTATTGTTAAATTGTAAAATATGCTGCCTCCATTACAGTCCAAGATCTTTGTCACGTGTGTTTGAAGGATCATTGAAAAAAAAAAAAGCGTTCACGAAAATATTTTCTATATTCTGTATAAACGGTATCAGCTGATATATTAATATCGGATTTTAAAATTTAGTATCGGTCAGACCACAGAAAAAAAATAGTTCCCGCATGACACAGCTTACAACAAGGTCTGTGGATTATCTTGAGTAACTGAGTCATGATTTGTGGAAACAGACATTGCTGCTGAGTTTTTAAAATGTACTTTTTTGGCACTTTGAGCACCACGTGCTGAGTGACATCCAGTTCCATTATATTCAAGAGAAGGCAGACATCTTTATGGCCGATATCTCCAAAACTCTGCAACTCACATCAAAACAATCTAGATGGATAAATAATGGTGGCAAGAGGAAAAAAAAATATGATTTTACTTTCCTTTTCAGTTAAATTGTCCCTTTAAAAGTATTTTCTTACTGTATAAATGTAAATAATCTAGACAGAGATCATCATGATGCTACCACATTTCTTCTTTGAGCTGAACAATCTTGTTTATCCTTCTACACCCGACTTCCATTGATTCACTGAGGTCACTTGAGTTGGGTCGTAGTTCAGGGACGGAGCCCACGGTACAAGGCAAGGCGGCAGTGGGAGAGTGTGTGTAGGTGTGTGAGCCACCATCCCGGTGACAAATTAACATCTATAAATGCTGTTCCATATACTGTACATACTCTGTATTCCCTGTATGTGTATATCGACTAGAGGTTCTTATTCTATAATGGCTTTATTGTTAAATGTACCAAATTTTCCTCCCTTACATTCATATCAAAGACACATTCCCTCAGCTCCGAACTGCTACTGTATGATCCTCGCTGTAGATTAAGAGCATGCCTGGTCCTGTTGTGTGGTTTGGAAAAGCAGTCAAGATTCATCCGACCCACAGCTTGTCCTAGACTTTGGCTGGTACTGAATGATCTGTTCAGGCTCTTTTTTTCTGCTTAAACAAGAGCGCCTGGTTTAGATTCTAGTTGGCTGTAAATTTGACACTCTGTTTCTGGTAAATAAAAAATCTATGAGGGGTGTTTCATAAAGCCGGATTACCAGTTTAACCAGGTTTACTTCTTCACCTCAGGCTGAACCAGTGTTACAATCTTCCAAACTGAAACACAGTATTTTCTTTAAAGTTCCTCCCTGATGGTTCCCGTTTTACTGCTGTTATGCGAATTTGACTCAATTTCGAGTAAATGTCAGATTTAACACATCCTGACATGGGCTGCACTTGTTAACATATGACATTTTTAAATCGACTGCAGTTAAAATAAAGCCAAAACACAACCTTTACCTGTGACTGTAGCCTCATAACGAGAAGCATATTCACCATTTGTTCTCCGTTTAAATGCCACTTGAATAAAATTAGCAGGAATGCACGATTTCTTTTTCAACCGATAATAACAAAAAATTACCTGCTTCTCATGGCTGATAAGATAAATATGATAATTTCACATTTTTTGCATTTTAAAAAGTTAATATCACCTCTAGTTTATGCACACCCGAGGGTAAGAAAGGCTAAGATGTAGCGAGAAAAGATAGATTTAATATTCCATTGCTCTAACTGACTTCACTGCAACGATCGACTGTTTTCATTATGGATTAATCTGTCAATAATTTGATAGATTAATCGATTAGATGTTTGGTCAATAAAACGTCAGAATATGGTGTTTCCCAAAGCCCAGGATGCATGTTTTAAACATTACTCAAACTAAATAATCAATGATCGAAAATAGGTGCTGATTAATTAAATAAACAAATAATCGCAGCTCTGACTCTTCAAGTTGTACTAAAGTGCATCAAAAAAACCTCACAAACATAATTTAGCTTCTATAGAGCATTTTGACCAAGAATTCAAATTAAAAGCTTTAATCTATTAAATCAGATATTATTATAGCCAGTATTTAATGACTGATTTCATTATTTGAATAGTAAATGATAATTAAAAAAAAATTCCCATTATACGCCCTGAAATCTGTCACCATAAAAAAATGCCAGAGCAGCAGCCAGTCTGAAGGTATTTAAACAGTCATTTCACCATATGGAGGCCGTAATTCATTTGTCTAAACCGAGGAGCAAATTTAGTTTCTAAAAAATGCAAATGATCTTATTTTATATTTGAAAGTTTTTTAACTTTTCTTACATCTTGTATATCTATAAAGGTTGTAATTGTTTATGGCAGTGGTTTTGTTCATTTTTGTAATATTTTACTCAGCATATTATGTTAGATAAAGATAAACAAAACAAGAGAAACTCTCAAAATAATGGGAATCTTTCTCAAATGATGAGTTAGTGTTGAAAAGTTTCTCAAAATAATGACTTATTCTGAGAAATGTCTCATTGTTTTGAGATACTAACTGATTATTTTGGTCATTATGTTGAGAAAGTGTATCATTATAATGACTTAAAGGGTCTATATTTGTTTTGTCTGCGGCTGCAAACATCGCAGTTTTGTTTTCTTCAATATGAATTAACGTTCTTCGTGTCTCTGCTCCAGCTGTGACTTTAGGAAACAGACTAATCCTGGTTCAGTTTGTTCAGCTCATTTCCAGTCAGGCTTTTCACAATAATCCAGCGCCACCTTTAAGAAACACCCCTCAGATATACGGCACGCTGACAGAACACATTTTGACACGCGTGTCTCTACAAGCCAAAGTTGAAGACAAATAAGGCAGGTCAAGTTGGTCTTGAATTGAAGGTTCAAGAATATCACAATAGCACCATATCAAACTAACGTAAAACATACTTCATGCATCTGTAGATATATAAACTGTATATGTATATATGTTGATGAATAGATATGAAATTTAGGATTCAATACACAAGTGTTGAATATATTTCAAGTTCACAGAAATAACTACTGCCACGGCTCAGTGCAGAACACAGTCTGATCTGTATTCTCAACTGACTGATTGTGGCGTCTCATGACTGCTCGTATGTCATCAGTTAAAGTCTCAACAGTCAAACCCTTCACAGTGCATAGAGCATTTAGTTTGCAAGCCTGCAATTAACACTTGGTGTGTGTGTGTGTGTGTGCGTGTGTGTGTGTGCACTGTACAGCACTGCACTACGGCTCGCTCATCACCAAGTCTTTACACCGCATTTACAAAGCTCTTTAAAGCCAGTTAATATTCACTCTGGTTCTGTCAGTAGCTCCAAATTCAAACAGCACAGTATTACAGTTCACAACCATTGTATAAGGCAGATTAATAAGAGTAGTACTCTTGAGTCACCCTATGTTCATTACAGGCCTTCATATCGTACACAGCTATATCAAAGCATGCCATAATGAAGCGGAAATCGCGGCGAAAAGTAACAACAGAAAAGTTTTACAAACATTCTTTGGTTGAGTGTGAAAGGAGCATTCCTGTGCTTTAATTTGATGCTTTGAATTTGGCTTTTTTTTTTAAAAAGAACACAAAAGAAAAAACAAAAACAAAAGAAAAACGTGGACCTTTGCAATGATACACTGGCTTAAATACAGGCAAAAAGAGTGATGGCTTTAACCTAAACTACAATATTTATGTTAATCCTCGCAAAATAATATAAAAAAAATCTAGTGATAAAAAGCTCGCTCTGACTGATTGTACACAAATACTACTTTCTCTTTCCAGGTTGCCTCGGCAACAGCCCCCCTCCCTCCCTCCCCTCCCTCCCAGTGGCCTTCCCATCCTTTTCACTTCTTCTTGGCAAAGCGACTGAACTTCTTCTCCTTGTCTTTCTTGGCAGAGCTGGGCTCAGGGAGGGCAGTTGAGGAGGAGGGAGCGGGCAGGCTGTGGGCTTTGGCCCCCGAGGGCCCCGACGCCTCCTCTGCTGCCAGGGGCTGAACGGCCCTCTCCATGGCTTGGCTCCAACGCTGGAGCTCCTCCTAAATTTAAACACAAAAACACACACACACACACACACAGAGGCTTACAAAGGGAAGTCCACCTCCAGAGGGTGGTCTATTTGACTAAATGAACAAGTGGAGGAGGCCACGCATTTAACAATCAGACTTTAAATACAACGTTTGTGAGGCTAAATCAGGGTAATATAGAAGCAAACCTCGCTGTGAATTATTTATTTTGTAAAACTGAAGGATCCCTGAAGGGTAAATCTCTTACTGACTGATGGTGAAACAGAAAAATGTGAATAACCTCATTAATGTCAGCTACTTACATAAATAACCTTGCCAGATTACTTACACATGGGGAAGACATGTCAAACTGAAACAGCTTATGAAATGAAAAACTGTATGAAATGTATGCAGCATTACACCCTGTGACCACTGCTTTACATATAAGGTCAAAGGTCAAACAATACTTAAGTCCAGAACATTCAGTCTCATGTGATTCGTGGAGAGTTGTTAGAAGTTATATATCGTTTATCTCTCGGCCGTTCAGTACTCACCTCGTCTTTACACTGGAACAAATATTCACTGCCATCTCCGAGACTGTGAGAGGGAAGAGAAAAGGGAAGTTAGACTTTATGTGGAGAAACAAGAGGAACAAGTGGCTGTTTAATAGTAAACATTAGAGTAAAATAAAGAGGAAAGTGGTTTCCTCAAACAGATTTTTTAGCAATCTAAGCAACTGAGATCCAACTTCCTAAATTCCTGCGTATTTGAAACAATGTATTAACGTTTGTTTCACACTGGCAGAGGGCCTCTTTTAGCAATTGTTGGATGTATAAGTCGGGATGTATAAGACACTTATTGATCAGTGTATTACCTTCAGTAGGTGGCCAGTTTGGGGAAGCAAGACTGTTGGTAGCTGTTTTGGAAGCTAAGCAATTTACTTTACATATTTTAGCCACCTAAAAACCAAAAATCAATATCCGTTTAAGCATATGCTATATTTAGTATGTTTTCACTGTCTTACTTTGTTGTCAGATATGAGCCACATATTGCTCTCTCCAAAGCTACCAGAGTCTATTGGCAAGATCACAGTGTGCACTTACACTGATATTGATTTTGCTAAACTGATTTTGGTAGCACTTTACAATAAGACTCTCCTTATAAATGGTTTATAATTAGGTTATTAATTAGGTTGTAATCACTTTATAAATCATTAATAAGCTGTTACCCTGGCCTGCTGCTTACCTTTGTTTACTCAGCTTACTTTGTCCGTTTCATCAGCAGCATTTATATGTCGGCTTCATCAGATATTAGTTAATAATTTACTGCATTGAACCACCGTTGGCATATTTTAATAGTCAAAAAGGTTTTGTTTGGCATCAAATTAAGAAATAAAACCAGATTCATACACTAAGGTTTGGCGATATTGTTTACCTCAACATTTTCAGCATGCCTTCCTTATTATTATCATATGTGTTGATATGACATATGCTGTCATGTTATGCATGCATGTTATGTTATGCACAGTGAATATTAAAGTGGTGTATTGTGATCCTAACACTTTACAATAAGAGCAGGAGTAACTGGATCTTGCCACATAGTGAAATGTATGAAAACATAAAACTTGTTTAGAATTATTCAGTAATGATTTATAATGTGTTGACAATGTAAATAATAACCTAAGTATGAACCATTTATGAATCAATTATAAGGGCAGACTAATGTAAAGTGGTAAAGTGTTTTTTAGGTGGCTGAAATATATTTTGCTGCACATTATATTTCGTGGATTCCTACACCGGTATCCTGCTGCTTCTCTAAACTGGAGGCGTGCCAACCCCCATCTACTGTAGGTAATATACTGGTTATGGATAAGTAACTCATACAACCCCACTTCAAATAATCCAAACTATCCCTTTAATGCTGCTGAAGCTTGAGACAGCAGTTGCTTAGATTAGCATGCAGACTGGAAACAGGGGGAACAGCCTGGCTCTGTCCAAAGGCAATCTAGACAGAGATCATCATGATGCTACCACATTTCTTCTTTGAGCTGAACAATCTTGTTTATCCTTCTATACCTGACTTCCATTGATTCACTGAGGTCACTTGAGTTGGGTCGTAGTCTGCCTACCAGTACCTCTAACACTCTCAATGCTGTATCTCATCTGTTTAATACAAAAAAACTAAAAAACAGTAGTATTATGGTTTTATTGGGGGACTATTTCTTGGCTGGGAGCAGTGCCTTCCTGAAAACTTCACAGTAACTCTAGAAAGTTGCTGCACCCAGCCAGTAATGATAATAACTTTATTTATACAGGACCTTTCTTACACAAAATAAAAAAGACAGGTCAACAATAGTGATCCTGAAGATTGCCATGATTCTCACCGTAGTTTGCAGACGTGCTTCTTCTTCTTGTAGTTGGTGAGGATCTCCCAGCTGGCGTTGCTGAGGGACAAGGGGTTCTCGCCGTGATACGTCACCCCGTGGCCAAAACTCTTGGCGTCCTTATAGACTGAGAGCTGACCGGGCTTCAGCACGCAGTACAGGTTGTTCCAGGACCTGAGAGGAAGAGGAGGGGCGTCAATATTGAACATTTCAGGTGGCTAATTTCTGGCAATAATGTAAAATCCATTCAATTTAATCGCAATTACGAGAGTCACAACAACATCACTGCTCGACTAAGACTTAATTCAGTTGATTAGAAACAAGGAATGCAGTTGCTCGCTGCTCTGTAACAACTGGAAATTGTTTTGCTTTTTAATCTAGAAGACCACAGGCAGATCCACCGTGTAACAGCTGCTTAATCATCTTAAAATCACACATGTGGCTAAAACAGAGGGACTTACTTTTGACTTAAGAAGTAGATAGTTATTATTTTCCAGTACTGCTGATGTTTGTGTACAAAAAAAAAAATCACAGAAACTGAAGGAGTTATTAAGCTGTGAATGTCTAGTATCTGCAGTACATGTGGCAGTGTAAGATTTTCATTAGCTCCCTGTTGAACTGTGCATGTCTAAAATGCCCGCAATAATTTAATTCACATGCGCTAGAAGAGTGCCTCTTCAATTTCATGCCTCTCTAAAATACAAGCTGCTTGCATTGAGATTAATTTACTTTAAGTTCCCCATTTTCAAATGTTCAGGATTGTATGTTTTGGATGAGAGATTTCACATCCATAAGTGAGTTAGTCTGTAATTAACACTCTGCTGATAACATTTCCATATTAGGGCTTGGTAAGAGTGTATTAAAGGTGTTTTTAACCAGTGATGAAACAGACTCTGTTTAACACTGATGCCTCAATGTATGTAACCTACATTTCAGTCAGACAAGAGCAGCAGAACATAGTTAGAATTTGGCGTCTACTGTAGGCTCCGACCTCATCACTCCTCACAGATTTTGTTTCCATAGAGATATTGAGGAGTGATGAACACATCTTGGACCCCTTGTTGGAGCCTGCAGGTGGATGCTGGGGTGGTGGTGGTGGTGGTGGGGCTGAATGAACAAGCAGTGACGCTGTTGCAAGGCAGCAATGCCATTGACGGGCAGAGGGAGACATGGGAGGTTTTAGCGGTTTAAGTGGACCACCAGATTGGAAGGGTGCGTTTGGTTTGTACTACAGAGAGTGAGTGTCACGTATGTGAAGGGCCCGTTAATGCTTAACGCAGCCATCCAGACGACATCTTTTTCAGAGACGCTCCTGTGAACGACTGGACCAATTCCAAAACCTTTTGTTCCTATCAGTCATTCAGACCCCAAAATGTATAAATAAAAATCGGGACAGGTTTAAAAATACACAAATTGCCCTTTAAGTTTGTGCTGCTATATTTTATTTTTAAGACTTACAGCTCACAGCTCACCTTTTACTTTTTCCTCCACACCACAACACCTGCTGTCTAAAAAAGGACTTTGCCAATGTGTGTGTAAGCTCTAGTCCTTTAAAAACAAATCATATATAGATACTTCTCCCGTATGACGTGCATGTTTTGAATGCGTGCTGTACAGCTGTAGATTTCTAGATGAGTTTTATAAACTTTCAAGGCAACCACCGGTTTCCTTTCATTTCTTTCCAATCTGAGAGTGAATTAGAAAACTCTTGAAACATGCTCGAGTTGTTTAATCCATCACAAAGAAAATGAACTCTGCATTCATTTTCGTTGGATTGCTCCTGCAGATTAATTTAAAAAGTTAGAGTGCAATATGTTAGGTAACTTGAAGAAAAAAAAAAAATATGCAGACTGAATATTTACTGTGATGGATGAAAGACGGTACGCAATTTTTCAAGGGTGAGCTAATAGACTTTTTTTTGCAACACAGAAATTAATGGAAGCAAATGAATGTCTAGGGTGGACAGTGGAGTGATGTAAAGACTAGATTATATTTGATAAAAATATTCAGAAACAGAACTTTGGCGCTCTTCTTTTAATCTACCTGTTTGAAGCCTTCTTTCCTGAGCCCTCCATGTCATGTTTGCGGCCCAGCGTGCCCTCCTGCAGCACAGTTTGGGCTCTAAGGGGCTCCATGGGCATGGTGGCAGCCTTCTCTGGTTCTTTCGGTGTCACCACTGAGACAGAGGGCTCCAGCTCCAGAGAACCACTCTCTTTCATTTCTGACTGTATGGGAACTGTGGAATCACCAGCTGTCCCCTCCAGCAGACCTGAACTGGGCTCAACGGCACCAGAACCAGACTAGAGGATAGAAAAAAGAAACAGAATGAGAAAAATCACAGAAAAATCGACAAATCAACCTGCACGTTTGGAGAGCAGAAGGGTGCCCTTGATTTATGCATCCGAGATTATCTTTACAAGAGCTCAAAGAGGGTTCTCAGCCGAGTCAAATGTAGTTTGTTTTAGAATACGAAAGTCAAGGACCTCTTTTAAATGCAGGAGTTAGTAAGAACATAGCATAGACGAGAGGCTGATTTTCTTCTTCTTCTTTTTTTTTTTTTTTAAATTCAGAGGTCACAGCATGATAAAGTACAGAGGACAGGAGCTGGGCGAGGAGAACTACTAACCAGAGTCTGTTCCTCAATAGTGTAAAGCTGCGAAGACTCTTCTACAAAGCCGGTGTCTTCTCTCCTGTAGGAAAAAGGGCAGCATGGGGTTGACTTTAAAGAGCAGCGGGTGAAGAAGAACAATGTGTTTATGTGTGTATGTGTACAGAGAGAGATGCAGTGTGTGTGCCTGCATGGAAAGTTTAAAGGATAAATCTTGAAATGTTCTGGGTTTTTTTTTTTGTTATTGTCAACAAACCCTATGAAAACACAAAACATCGCACTTGTCTCTGGCTAAGTACTTTCTGACCTCTGTAGCTCTCAGCCCCGAGCCCCCGTTCCTTCGTACTGTATCAATAAGATGTGTCTTACAGTTTTTCCTCAGTCCCTTTGGTACATTTCTCAAATCGGAGTTGAAATTCTCAAAACTGCTTGTTCGACCTCCACATCATCTACTGTAGTCACTTGTGTAAATCATAAGAGAAATTCATCATTCTTCTGAACAAATTGCAAATGTTTTGGCACATTCATGAGGATGTGCAAATTCCAATTCCAAAAAAGTTGGGACATTGTGTAAGATATTTAACCTTCAAGCTGATCAAACTTTAGTTGTTGTTGTTTTTTTTTGTAAATATACACTCTTTCTGAATTTAATGCCTGCAACACGTTCCAAAAGACTTGAGACAGGGGTTGTAAAAGACTGTGAAAGTTGTGGAATGCGCAAAAAACACACCTGTTTGGAACATTTGACAGGTAGATCAGCCTATTTACAGGTGATTGGGTATCAAAGGGAGCATCCTAGAAAGGCTCTGTCATCCACAAGCAATGATGGGGTGAAAAACTGTGCAGCCAATAGGTTTGTGTACTGGCAAGAATCTGGCAATGCAAGAGGTATCACAATAAAGGGGTTACGATTCAATATGTTGTGATACTGTAAGCAACTTGGTGTATTGCTATTTTTTAAAATCTAGGAAAAATTTAGGAAAACTGTCATTGAACACATTATATGCATACAATCTGAGTTAAAGTTACTACAAGGAGTTTTTAAGTGGTTAAACACAAGACAAAATGAACCACTGCCATGAATCTTTGCATGTATATTGTGATACTCAGGTGTATCGATATTTACATCCCTAGAGGGGAAACAGTCCAGCAGTTTAAGAACATTTCTCAAAGCAAAACTGCAAGGAATTTATGGATTCACCAACTACAATCCATCTACAGATTTTGGAGCAACAAATGCTGCCAACATATTTTTCCCTTCTTATTTCAACAAGACAATACCAAGACACATTCTGCAGGTGTTACAACAGCGTGGCGTCATAGTGAAAGAGTTCAGGTATTAGACTGACCTGCCGGCAGTCCAGACCTGTCTCCTCTGTGCGGCGCGTTATGAAGCACAAAACACGACAACAGAGACGCCGGACTGCTGAGCACCTGAAGTCACTTCACTTTCAAAACTTTTAACAATTTAGTGTCCTCAGTTGACAACACTGACTGAGTGTTAATCGATTCATCTAGAAAATGGCTGACAGATCAGATCATGATTGATGTATGTCATACAGAAAAAGTGCAGCCTCGTGCATTTTCAGTCATTGCCATCAAAAGGCATACTTTACATCAGAAACTACAAACACATTACACTCTTACTGACAACATGGCTAAGCATTTTGACAACCTTCTTTTGTAAACAATGACACAAGGACTTCTCATTCTGATGGCATTGACATAAATATTTACTTTTGAGAGATAAACTAAGGATTCTGAGTAAGTCACAGGCTGTTGCAGGTAATCCATTATTGTGGTGCTGTTTGCACAAATTGTTTTGCGAAATGCATCCAAATGTTAAGAATGATTCGAGAAATGCACCAAAGCGACTGAGAAAAACTGTGATAAATAGTTCTGTATTTAGAG
Source organism: Lutjanus campechanus (assembly GCA_027495735.1). NCBI lineage: Eukaryota > Metazoa > Chordata > Actinopteri > Lutjaniformes > Lutjanidae > Lutjanus > Lutjanus campechanus. Next base: position 6,002 of record JAJHUR010109033.1, on the reverse strand, counting down.
TATGCTAAATAATTTCCTAAATAACAGCTGGGCACTGTAATGGCTTTGGTGGGGACTTTGTTCAACTTTGTTTTGTTGAGATTTGTTGCACTAGTAGCGAGTTTTTATTGCAGCGGACAGTAAATGTGGGATTGACTCAAAGTAAACTACAATGGCAGTGTTCATTATAATGATTATAATGGAGGAACATGTCACCCAGTGCGACAGTGTCTGTTAATTAATGTGATTTTAATTGTCTTTTAGAAAACAATGAAGGTCTGTGGCACAGAGGAATAAACAACATCAAGATTTACTTGTTAATCGGATCAATTCATTGTTGGTTTGAGTGTTTTCAATGGATTTGTTGACAGTAAGAAAAATTTGAAATATCACCAAACTTTTCCGTTTATTCACTGGGACTGTCTGCATGTACTGTATGTGTGTGTGTGTGTGTGTGTGTGTGTGTACCTGCTGTCCTTATCTGAGCGCTGCTCGTCTTTAATGAACTGCTCCATCTCCTGCTGCTGCTTCCTCAGCTCCAACAGCTCCAGCTGAAACACAGTGGTAAACAGAAATCAGTATCTAATCCTTTATTTGCTTCACTTTAGAATGATTATTCAACATATTACTGCCATCATCTTCAGCCCTCATTAAGTAAATATTTCTTGTTTAAAGTTGCCTGTGGTTAAAATTTCTCCCAATCTATATTCCTGATGAGATCATAGTGTTTATCAAATGTTTTTTTCATACCGTAGTGAGGCGCTCCAGTGCAGAGAAGCGCTCCTCCCAGGTGGCGGTGGATTTCTCGAAGGCCTCGTGCCTCTTGAGGAGTTTCTCCACCTCGTCCACGGTGTAGCCCAGGTCTTTACTGGTCACGTAGGGCTCCTGAGCGATCAGCCAGGCCTCCGCCACAGAGGCGTCCCGAGCAAACTGACACACCTCCAGCACTGGAGGCAGTAAAGACCGGGGTTATTTTCAAATGAGAACATTTAGGAAAGTGTGGACATTGTTGTTAGAAACTAAAGAGGCAATGTGTTTAGATGATGAACTTAATTTATTTATTTTTTATTTTATTTATTATTTAAGTGGGGACATTTGTAGGAAGTTGGGGACATTTTCACGAGGTGGGGACATATTTTGGAAAGTGGGGACATTTTCACAACGTGAGGACATCTGAGTGCATGTTTTGGAAAGTGACAATTCTTTTAGATGCTGACATTTTTGAAAGTAAGGAGATTTTTAGAAATATTACAATCAGCTGTTGTCCATCTTGTAAAAAGCAGCATTTTCTCCAGACTTACATTGGCCAAATATTTAAGTTTATAACACAGAGACACAAACTGGATTTAATTTTAATTCAATTTAAAAGTGAATGTATAGTCCCAAAGTTTAGCTGGGGGGAACACTGTTTGAGAAAACACACACTTTTATTCTGCAGAAACACGGTCATAGAACATCTCAACATTTTTAAAACTGCAACAAAAAAAAACTGCTTGTTGGAGTCTGAGTGTTTTGTTTTGTCACTCTGCTCTTTCGTGCTCAAAGGTTTGCACATATATGAGCTTTCACATCAGTGAGTCATATGTCTTCGTCAGTTTAGTATAGATTTGTGACAGGAATAATGTTTATGTAGTATGTGCAGGATTTGTTTTAAGGTTACAGGATAGTGTGGTTTTACTCACAGAGTCTGAGCCAGTCCCATCTGTCGTCCCACTTGAACATCATCTCCTTCCTCTTCTCTGTCAGCTGCACCAGCTTCTCCTTGATCTGACACAAGCAGTTATACAGTCGCAGTTACATATCAGCGTTATTAAACAACGCAGCCCCAAGACTGGCTATTATCCTCTAAGAATTAGTATTGTGAAGTAATTAACCGCACGTTAAATTCAGGCCGGGGTCAATTGCTCATTTAAATTCTTTTGGCTTTTCCATTTCTAATTAGTGTTTGCTTTATAGTCTCCCTGATGAGTGTAAGATGAGTGGAATTTTTCTCCTTTCGTGGCGATCCAATTGGTTCCATTGTGCCAGACAAGAACAATCACTCCCAGAAAAGTAATTAAATCTAATGAAAGCAGCAATTTGAAGCCCAGCTGAGGATGAAAAGGAGCTGTCTCCGCTGCTGAGGCCTTACCTCAGCAGAGTCTCGGTGCTTGCGTGTCAGCAGGGCCTTGCCGAGGTCTATGCAGTCAGTGAATTTAGCTCCCCGGGCCTCAATCTCGGATCGGATCCCCTGGTGGTACTTCTGCAGGAGCTCCACGGATGAGACGTCCCTGATGTAGAGGAGGGAGGGATGAAAAGTGATGACAGGTAATGCAAGAAGTTTATCTACCTCTGTTGGTCTGGACTGGAACTGCATGAGTTTATAGCATCCTTTATCTAATACAAACATACTGTAGTCGTGCTATTTAAACTGTCTCATAATGACATAATAAACTAAAGCTCAAAGTAATGTGTATAATTAGATTATCTGCTCAGGAACAAATTGCTTTTTAGGGTGTTTTTTTTGAAAAAAAAATCACTTACAGCCTTTAAAAAACCTGAATATTCTTCATTAAGGTTAATTATGACCTTCATGTCAAATTTAAGAACTGTTTTTAACACAAACAACCCAATTTGGACCCACTGGGATCAACTACGGAACAACAAGTGTGAGAACAAATTAAAATCTCGTTATATTCATAAAGTATATAATATGAAAGATTTAGTTTCTACTCATTTATTGATTTATTTGAGTATACAGTCTCTGCTGTTTGGAAATGGCATAAATCAATGTTTATATATTTTTGTGTTATTAAAAACATACTCTCTAAGATCTAATCTAATATTCTATACCTGGGGTAAAGCTCGGGTGGGATGTTTATTTTTGGCGTCATTGGGCAAAAGTTCCATAATAACCTTTAACCAAATTGTAATTTAAGTGATTTGAGAGAAAACCAGACTTCTGCTCCTTCCCTTGGCCGTAAGACAGCCGATTGTTGAGTCTCATTCCCAAAACGTCACTATTTAATGACCTGGAATGAGACGCAGCAATCAACCATCTTTGTCCAGAATCGCTTATTACAGCTTTAATAAATATATCTATAAATCTTCCTCCGTCAGTCAAGCACATTTCACCCACACGTTTATTTGTCTGAATCGTGATTAGCGGTGCCCTAAAGCAAAGCTTGTCTTCCTGGGGCCCACATGTCTCATTATTGGGTGGAAACTGTCTCTCTCTACATGCATTTATGTGCTGACATGGTGCAAATATTTTTAATACATGTCTAATATCTTTCTAATACATTTCTCTTGTGTTGTTCTTTCATATAGCAAAGCAGAGGTGTATTTTAAGGGACATACATGAGAGGTTCCCCAGTGTATTTTCTATCTTGTAAGGAATTCTTGGCTGTGAAAAAAATGGAGAAACCTCTGACTTATATAATAGATAATGTTATTCTGTTCTACCTACTATGAAAAATAAAAATATATATAAATCCAGGGTCCAAAATTAACACCCACACAGACCCACACGGGTTAGTTTTGGGTTTGGCAGAAAAATGGGGTCACTGGCAAAGTGATCAGTTAATAATTTGCATGTTCATATAAGCCAGCTGAGAGTAATGTGACCCTCACTGTCCATCATCATGTCAGCCAATCAAATCAAAGAAACTTTCCACTATTTGCAGCTTTCTACATGATGTCTGTCTGCTGTTAAACCACCAAAAAAAAGAAAACATGAGGACAAAAAGTCACAAAGGTTGGTGTTTTTGTGAGAGTTGGTGTCTGAATGGTGCAGGAGCCTAAAGATCTTGGCTAAAATACGAATTTCAAAACCACAGTATGAACCGCAGTGTTTGCTGCCAGCAGGCAAGAGAGAAACAACAATTCACTTTTCCTTGTCATAACAATAATCAAACTTGAAAACATTAAGGATCACCAAAAAAAAAAAAAAAAAAAAAAAAAAAAAAAAAATCAAGCTGTCAAGGATTCTGGGAAGAGATGAGATGTGAAAAAAAACAAAACAATCAACGTCCAAATTTTTGTTGACAATTGAAATTCATGTGAATAAAAAGTGAATCTCAAATAGGGCAAAGTTTCAGGGTTTGTTTTCCAGCTGTCGGAATCAGATGTCTCTTTAGAGAAAAGAGGAAAAGAAAAAGAGCCTCTTGCAGTTTAGAAATGGATTAAATCAATTTATTTGAGCCTACATCTTATTACATAGGAGATATTCTTGTGTTTCCACCTACAAAATTTAGAAATGTATGTATTTAACTCCATATAAACAGTAATTTAACACAGTTAAGCTCTATATTAAGTTTTTTTTATTCATCTGTACCTACAAAACAATTAATCCAAATACTGTATTTGATGCCCATTAAAATTTGTGTATAAACTCAGAAATAACGATGTTAACACATAAAGCTAAATACTTTCTTTAAGTTATTATTATCGTTTGGCCTGCTATGACATGTTTATGACAGGTTATGTTGTCTTGACATTTTACAATTTCCTTCAAAACAAATCAAAATAAATACCAATGTTGGTTGCAGCAGGAGATCAGCAGCCTTATAACAGGTAGAGAAATCTATAGCCAAATAATCACGAACCCTACAATCACAATAAAAATCAATTAAGACCCAAAACAATTAATTTTCTAATAAAGAGAAAGGCTATTTTTTTTTTTTTTTAACAGTTGTTTTACAGAATCAAATGAAACCATTTTATTTGAATTTTAAGGCAATGTTAGCACATAAAGCTAAATAGTTTCTTTAAGTTTGATAATCAGACCTGCTGTGGCATGTTTACGACAGGTTATGTTGTCCTGGTTAATGCAAAGTTGTCTCAACAAAGACATCTCAAACCATGTCAACTTTGATTTAAAAATTAACCGAATGACACTGCATCCTCGTGCAGTTTGAAATTCACAGAAATCAATGTCTGAGGATGGAGTTTACGCAATGGATATCTAATTAAACTAGGGCTGGACAATATATTATAATGATATTGTGATATGACTCAAAATATCATCTGGATATTATGATATCATGACATGGCATAAGTGTTGTCTTTTCCTGGTTTTAAAAGCTGCATTGCAGTAAAGTTATGTCATTTTCTGAACTGTTCTAGCTGACTTAGTCATTATATCCACATTACTGATGATTATTTATCAAAAAACTCATTGTGTGATATTTTGTTAAAGCACCAACAGTCATCCCTTCAATACTGTAATATCGAAGCATCTGGTCAAAAGTACTGTGATATTTGATTTTGTCCATATCGCCCAGTCTTAAGTTGAACACTGAAGTCCTTGTCTGAGTTGTCTCACCTGGGTTTCTCCTGCGTCTCTATCTGCTGGATGATGCTCTCCATCCAGGCCATCAGGTCTCGCACCATGGTGAAAAAGCGGAACTTCTCGGCCGTGTCCACCAGTCGCACTCTGCGCCCGTCGCAGGCGTCCAGCAGGCCCTTCCAGGCCTCCACCACCTCTCGCTCTGTGGCCTGGATGCTGTCCGCTTGGCTCCCCGCGTACTGGGCGTGAAGACGTGCAGCTGTTTCCTGGAACTGTTGGACCTGAAGGAATAAGAATTAAGAGCTGAATAATTCACATAAATTATAGAAATAAAAGTCTGTGTTTTGCTTTTTTTTGTCACTTTACAGGGATGTTTGACCTTCAGTGTGTAGATTAATTTTGAGCGTTCAGTGCAGACACACCGAGAGGAGACTTTTCAGCGAAGTGGTCCTCAAGTCCAGTATTTGAACTTTTGAAATGAAAAGTTATTTGCATATTCATAGATTCTGTCTTATTCGCTGAGGGAGAAGGATACATTTTTAACTCGGTAATTTAACTTTTTGTGGGAAAACCATATCAGACAAGCAGACAACCTATAAAACACGCTTTTAACAGATTTTTCATCAGTGACATCATGAGATCATAAGATTAATATGATTGGGAGACAAAAACATTTATTCACTAAGCACATTTCTCATCACTATTTCAAGGATAAAGGAGTATTTTGTGGATTATCTGGGCACTGACACCTTAA
>JAJHUR010109032.1:0-12287 GCA_027495735.1 Lutjanus campechanus | reverse complement strand
TGAAGCTCATCTGAAAAAAGGCTCCAGTTTGCTCGGGAAGATAAAGATTGGACTCTGGAGTGATGGAAAAGGTCATGTGGTCTGATGAGTCCAGATTTACCCTGTTCCAGAGTGATGGGGGCATCAGGGTAAGAAGAGAGGTAGATGAAGTGATGCTCCCATCATGCCTAGTGCCTATGTACAAGCCTGTGGGGGCAGTGTTATGATCTGTGGTTGCTTCAGTTGCTCAGGTTGAGGTTCAACAACGCTATGAGCCCAAAAAATGAGGTCAGCTCACAACCTGAATATACTGAATGAGCAGGTTTTTACATCATTTTTTCTTCCCTAATGACACGGGAAGATTCCAAGATGATAATGTCAGGATTCCAACAATCCATCCATCTTTTGTCCGTAACCCCTTATCCTGACAGGTCGTGGGGTGCAGGAGACTATCCCAGCTGACAATGGGCGAGAGGCGGGGTACGCCCGGTTCATCGCAGGGCTGACACGTCGAGACAAACAACCATTCTGGCAATAGTTCATCCAACCACAGTCAGCAAAGCTGGTAAAGGGTCTAATAAAGGACATATTTCTAGTTTTTGTCTAACTTGATATGAAGTACAGCTTGTTAGGTCTTATTAGTGTGCCAAAGTGTGACCAACATATGTTGTGTTTGATTTCATTATTATATTACCTACAGTACAAACACCATATGACATGTTGAAGCTTTTGCACCCCTCCGTTGCTGAGGGAACTCTGCGTCCCTCTGGGGAAGAAATCTGACTGCCTCAGAGCGTGAGAATGACCTGGTGAAAGTGTTTTCTGTGGCTTGGAAGATTAGATGGCACTACCTGATAGAAACGAGGACACCCACATTCACACACACACACACACACACACACACACGTTTTCTTTCACCGTTCTCTTCTGCTCAGAGCAACTGAGCTGCAGACAAATGCTCAGGCTCAGCCAAGAACCAGCTACCACACTGAAAACACTCACTGGGGGCTTTATCCGTCTTTATTAATCTGGATTAATTGTGCCTTGTCTTTGAGGACTAATCCACAGATGTCTAACCTCCCGCTCTCTTGTGTTTCTCCCTTTAACAGTTGCTCCGTTGTCTCTGCAAATAATAAGAGCAGGTTTGTTTATGCCAGGACAGAGAAAGTAAACGGAAGCAAACAACCGTCGTGGCATGAAAGTGGACAAAAGAGGGACGAGAGAGATGTGACGAGCCTTCGCTCGCTCACTCTCTCCTTTTATAGTTCAAATGTCTGCTTTTTGTGACATCATCAACAGTTTTTACTGCCTCAAATCTCATGGTTAATATCATGCGCTACTTTAATGCTGATTGAAATAATACAAGACCATACACATCACTCTCACCTCAAACATTATGGGGCTTATTTGACTGATAAATCATTCAGTATAGACACAAAATGTTTTTACTGGACTGATTAAATGTGTGATGTATAAAGGCACCTTTAGACGGTGTCGGAAAGGTCTAATAAAATCTTGGTCACAATCTGTGTCCAGCTGCACGACATGAATTCGAGGCAGGTGTCACACTGTCAGGTGAATCTGTGGTGGCTCCTGCTGCGGTGATGTACAGTAAATAGGAAAAAGCAATTGAGGAGCAGAGGCACGTTATCAGCTCAGGTTCCATCAGCGGCGTCTCAGCTCAGTCCCACAAACTTATTTACTGATTTTTCCTCTGTCATTTTTGAATGTGTGTGTGTGTGTGTGTGTGTGTGTGTGTATGTGTGTTTTTTTTAACCTTAACCTTTTCACTGGTTTACAGAAGAGTTTGAATAATAATTTAAAAAAAACAACAACTCTGTATTAACCTGCAGTAAAAGCATCACATATCATACTGGAGAAAACCTCCAAATGGTTCTGAGTCAGAGAGATGGTAAGTATTTTCTTTATGTGTGAATTATTTCAAAATGATTTCATTGATAATGCATTAATCATCATTCTCATCACATCATTTCCACTAATCTTCAGTCTTGTGCTCCTGTTTCAGTGTCTGTGCTGCCTCCCTGAGCTTCATTCAACCTATTTATGGCTCCAAATCACAATTTGTACAAATATTTTTTTGTATGCTAGGGATTTAAATATTTCTTTAAAATATTCCTCCTTTAAAAGTAAAATTACAAACTTGAAAAATATAAATACAAATACAAAAATTACCCCCAAAAAACACTTAATTACAGTAACATGGGTAGTTTTTCCTTGTCCTCAATCTCTCCTGCCCCTGTCTCTCCTCTGTGTCTGTGTTGTGGGCGTGGCTTGTCCCTCGCTCTCCTGGGTTCCTGATTACCTTCATTCAGCTCACCTGAGAACGATCCAGTAATCAACCCTGCAGTATAAAACACTGGCTCACCTCTCCGCTCCTCGCCAGAGAATTATGTGAACCTTTGTGCTACAGTCATGCTTGTTTTTCCTTTGCTTTAAGATGAGTGCCTGCTTAACTGCCTGCCTGCCTGTTTGTCCTTCTGCCACACTCTCAGCCAGCCAAACCGCTCCAACCTTGCTTGTTTCCCTGCCATCAGCCCACTCCCCTCAGCCTCCATCCCCGGGATTTTCCCCTACGGTCACATTCATTATCCTTGCAATCAAACCCCCTTTTACCACTCTTAATTCTGAGTCTGTGTTCTGCGTCTGGGTTCACCTTGTTGATTGCAACACCCCCTGGTTTATACTGTATTGTTTTCTATGACCACAGGCGTGTTATTGTGAATCAACAGTGTAAAAACTTCCTCCGTGATAACAACAAAATGAAATATAACCGCTGCTTAATGAGGAAACGCATTTAATTTGAAAGCTTCCTGCAGCCACGCTTCATCCTGTCACCAGCTAAGAGGTCGGAAATGAAGCGATTGTTGGAGATTTGGCGGAAGCGGCGGAGGAACAGGACACATCTGAGTGTCTGACGTCAGGAAGTGCTCCCACTCGCCTCCTCCGAATGTCCCCACAGGTTAATAACAGACGCCGTAATGTCATTCACAGATGTCTGCTCTTAATGTTAATATATGTTATTTTCAGTGCGCTGTATGTCTGTCAGCATTCGACTCCTCCTGTTCCCAAGTGGCTCTGGTGTATTTCTGTCTTGTTCGCAATTTCCCAGCGGAGCCTCGAGCAACATTTCAATCTGCCAGCAGGCAGCCGAGGAGATGAGACTCTAACAAGAACTGCCCAAAAAAGTAGATTTACTGCTCAGAGTTTTCTGCTGCCTAAATTAAAAAAAAAAACCTCTTGCTTGTGATTATGAAATTCTGGTTTGATTTGCTCCGTGCTCCTCATTTCCATCTCAGCGTGGTCTATGTTGTGAAAAATCTTGCGGAAAAAAATTAAAATGACCACGCACGCATCCCATGGTGCTTAGGTGATGTTGTTTGCATTGAATGAGCAGTGCAGCATCTATTTATCTTCTCAGTCACATTAAGCACTTTCATCAGAACAGTCTCACGCTCTGCACTCAGAGAAGCCTGACAGTGGACTGTCTCCAGAGACAGAGACGGAGAGAAAGGACAGAGAGGAAAACAAGGAGGAGGAGGAGCAGGTATTGAAAAAACAAAATCAGGAGAAAGTGATTAAAAAAATAGATTAAGAATTATTTTATTTAAAAAATAGCTTATTTGACAAGAAAAATCAAAGAGACGTGAACAGGATCAACTCGGATTAACAATTTTAAAGTTTGGCAGAAAGAAAATGATTGGCTCATAGAGGTCATGACGAAATCTGATTGGTTAAATTGAATTGATCTGAACATCAACAGTGAGCAGCTGGTTGGGTTACTCTGACCCACCTGCTGGGTCGTTCATTTCACCGCTCGTCCATTGTTTCTGGAAAAGTTCTCTTTTTAGTGAGAGCTTCACAGCGCAAACAGTGAGCAGGACTTCACGAGAGGAAGGTGTGAATACTTTACCTGACTATATTTTTAATTAGCTGTGCTGACTGCATGATGTAAAGCTGGTTTCACTGTAAAGATGCACTCTGGGGGGTTTGTGGGTTTTGTTCTTTGACATTCATTAACTGCTGATAACCAGGCTTATATTATATGTGGCCTTTTGATTTCTACAGTTTAATGTGTGGTTCTCTCCTGGCTTTGATTGTTCCACTGCACATTTTTTTATATGACCTTTTCTAAGCAATGTTAACTAGCTAACATATGCTATATCCTAACAAATCCAACATACAAGATGTGGCTGAATTAAGATAAGAGAAAAATGTGATAAAATGCACAGTTTTAATGTTTCATTGCAGGTATGTGACTCAGTTTGCAGCAGATGCTGATAGACACTTATGTAAGAGAGAAGAAAACTGCCATACCTGCAAAATATTGAGCGTCAGCATGTTTCAGTTGAGTTTTCTTTGTTGTGTTATTGGCCCAACCTTTACATCAGCAGTATTTGCAAAGTCACAGTGTTGCATTATAATGTTTAAAGTTTATTTTTCAATTGTAAAATATTCAGCTCGGTACAAATCTTGCTCACAATTCTTTAAAAATCAAACAAACAAAATGTTGGGTAACAAATGAGCTGACATCATTTTCTGATTTTGCTTTTTGTTTTGTTTTTCCCAGATATTAAAGGTACACCGTGGAGTTTGCTGTGAACTATTTTTTTTGGCTTCTGACGGGGGGCTGTAGGGGATCTTTAAAATCTTTAATGTAGTCTATGAAGATAAGGTCAAAACAGCAAAGATATGACAACAAAGCGACTGTGATACCAGTGTTGGACAGGAAACAAAGCCTGGATGCCAGGATTTTCACCCCCCTTTCTCTGCATCCTCATTTTCTATGCACACTGCGAACACCTGCACTCTCTGTGAACGCTGCCATCAAACACTAACCGCTCATTTAGTAAAAAGAAATTATTAACAGTCTCGTCTCCAGTGACTTCACCAGCCCATTTAATTTTTCTCACAATAACATTATCTCTACTGACAGGGTTCGTGAGTACAGTAGGAGGATGTTGGAAGGAGCCAGCTGAGACTGCTTTGCCTTTGGAAACTAATTAGCAGGCAAACTCTGTTTGAAACCTCAGAAACTGCTCGTGAAGTCATCGGTGTAGGATGCAGCCGATGGCAAAATGTACACGGGTGTCTTAGATTCAACAGAGCGATGCAGAAACATTTTTCATTTTGGGGAAATTTCTGTTCATTATCGAAAATTAATTTGCGTGATCCAGATCCAAAACAAATGAAAGATTGTTTTTTACATCATGTGCATTATTATTTTTTCACTCAAAACCTGACTGTGCGACCACAATTCACTGAGCCGCTGACTCAGCGATGTGCTGCAGAGTTCAATAGATGCTGTTATATATCAGTTAAGGCTACATAATAATGGCTTGATGAGTAGAAAGCAACACATATCGCTTGCGTCTTTTTTTAGTGCTGGAAATCAAAGCCCTAAACAAAACAAAAAAACACTTCACAGAAAAAAAATCAATTCCTGCAAACACTTATCACCCCTGCAATGTTTTTTTTTTTTCCCTTAAAGTGCAGATGTTTCAGTCACAAGGACCTTTTCTATTAATAACATTAATACAGTATAATAATAACTGAACAGAGAAAGCTTTATGATCCGACAGCTATGGATCCAAGCATCTATGAATGTGTTTACATGTGCGTTAACATCCTGGTTGTGAGTCTTGCTGTATCCTGTTTTTGTTTATATGAAGGACATGGTGTTTACGTGGAACATGAAAAGCCTGGTTATTCACATCCCTGTACACATGATCAGGTTTGTGACTGTGTATGTCTTCATCTTTCACCATTGCAGCAACTATGAGATGTTGAGAAACTTTAAGGTGTTTAAACTGGAGGATCCTGGTTTCTATTGGGGTTCTGCATGTGGTGTATCCAGGTTTATTGAAACTTCTGTCAGGTCTTATCTAGGTTTCTGAAATTTGGATACGCTGCTAAAATGCACAAAACATAACCAGGATACTCTGCAGGTCCTTATAAACTTGGGCACAGATCCCAGGGGGGACGGAGAGGACGTGTCCACTCTAACTTCTAAAATAAATGAAACTGTCCCCTTCAAAATTAATTATGTAATTGAAAATGTATATTTAATAGAAGCCAACCACACTTTTGAAATAATTCAAAAATAAATACAGGCCACCTTAAAAGTTTTGCTTATGTCCCCCATATCTATCCTGCTAAGTGGTATGAACTGCATAAATCACTTTAGCGCTGTAGTGCTGATGATAATAAGTGTGCGCCTGTGGCAAACACTTGCCTGTAGATGGAAGTGTATCAGAAAAGAGTCTCAGTGACGGTGTAACTAAAGTTTTTACGATGAAAAAATATGGCTATACTATAAAACACCTGCTTTTTACAATGGAGTTTGGTTTAAGTCTGCCCACTTGAAAACCCATCTGGGATCAGAGGATATCTGAATTTTATTCATTCACATAAATTCAGCTGACCTACCCTCTATTACTCAACCTCGTAAACAGCATGAAGTAGCACTGATGCAAACTGTGCATGCACTTCTCTGCCAGTATGGACATGAAATTGGTATCAAAAGCACAACATGCAATGTGATTACTTTCAGTCATCACTTATGACCCACTACACACGTGTGGTGGTGTCTGTATCTGCAGTGATCCTGCCCTCTGCCTGTATTTCTCAGCATTTTGCTGTGCTCGGGACCCTAAAACGTCGGTATTCAACGTCCCGGAAATGAGACTCAACACGTAGCTATCTGGACAAATCCTACTGATTCTATCTTTAAATTACATCTGCAATTGTATTTAAAAGTCTTAAATTTAACTTGCTAAAGCCTGCAGACACCCTGCAACTGTAACCAGGATACTAGTGGTCATGTACAAACACTGGCAGATCTCTTTCTTGTATTTTTTATGTGGAAAAACTGTGACACGCAGTGGCTTTCAAAAGATTAACCATACTGCATGTATTTGCATACATCAGTGACCCAGACTAGTGTATGTTGGTTTGTCACTCTGTGCATTTAAAAAATGTTGCATCCAAGCTCGTGAAGCAAGAGAAGTGATTCCTACGCGATTCATTACATGTAAGTCAAATCCATCTCATTTGTTTCTCACTTCACAACATAACAGCTGACAACCAACAACCGATGAGCTTTGTAAATGTGCTGTACATAATGCTGCAGTATGTGTGCAATGCTGATTGGCACCCATAATGCTCTTTTATGTATGCATAATGCTGTTGTGGGCATGCATAATGTGACAGATATGCATAATGCCGAACAGTGCTCACAGTAATATGTGTCTGAATGTTGAAAAGAAGAAAAAAAATCAGACGCGCAGCTTGTTGTTGCCGTCCCTTTTTTCCACTTGATCAAATGTATTTAACATTTTGGTGGTTTAATCTTCAATCACCATGTGCAGCACTTTGATTTACATTTGTATGAAAACGTGCCAGACGGTTAAACTTGAAGATCTTATGAGACTTCATTGCACTGGCCTCACATCCACCGCTCGAAGCTCCAAATCAAAAAGCCACTATGAAGCAATAATGTCAATAAACTCATGTTCATCTGACATTAACTTTGTTCCAATCCAACAGAGCAATAAAAGTGGAGATGGAGCTTTATTTAATTACAGTGATGTACTCATTGTTTCTGCTTCTGTACAAGTTGGCATGACTAAACGTATTACTGTTTGCAGCCTGCCAAGCTAATCTCACAGCACAAAGAAGTGCCTCCCACGGCTGGAACGAGCATGTGGGCAGCTTTTTAGCCGGAACAAAGGAAATAGACGAGCACTTACACACGCTGTGGAACATACGTGGACACGCATGTGCCTGTATACATGTGCTCATTCATTGCACACACACACATTTTCTTCATAAAGCTTCTCAGTCATCAGTGAAAGGACATAAAGAACATCTTTCACGTCTTGGCCTATTGAAAATGTTGCACAGTGTAGGTACACGTGTAACACTTTATGCACCAAAAATGTGTGAAGGTAAAGGTCAACTTCATTGTCCTGTACACAGAGTGTAAGGTTCAAGGGCTGCTTACTGTAAGTTTAAGATTCAAATCAGTCGGAGACCTCTCAGTTGACAGGATAAAACGGCTAGAAGCTCACAAAAATGCAGAGAGAACATGTCAATGAGGAATTATAAATGAGGGGAATCATAGCTATACATTAGCTAGCACACTTATTAAAAAAAATCCAAAGTTACAATATGCGTTGGTGGTTGACTGATGAGAGAAGGTGAAACGAGTTTCAGCTCCTGTTTTTTAGCTGCGTCATTGTACTCAGAGCAATGCAACAGCTCGACAGGCTGTAAACTTTACAAACCGAGTCTGTAAATCACCAGAAACCACAAAACTAACTGTGATGGAAGCAGAGAGGAGTGATAGAAACGGAGCGGTGCAGGTGACACACTGCCAGCCTCTTCCCCGCAGCGTGCAGGGCAGGTGACGCTCATTAGTTTGCTTGTGCTTGTTTCTGCCACATACAGACTCGGATTGTTTTTTTCTGAGTGTCTGACAAACGTGTGTAAAGGATTGCTACAGAGAGTGACCTTTTTGAAAGAGTAAGATCTGTTTAGTTTGCCCAGAAACAGCTGCCAGACCCCCTTCTGTAAAACTGCCAAAACATTTCAGTGTCATAAATGTCAGCTTCAATCAAACTTACAGAAACAAAATGGGAACTCACCAAAAATGTCTTGGCTCATCGTTCTGCTGTTCCAACTGGGCTGCCCTTCAGAGGTAAAAAGGAAACACCAGGTTATAAACTAACTTTGCCATGGTTGTACGGCTCCACCACCACTAAGCGGCTGGTGTTTGATAACCCCGACAACTTCTGTAGTTTTGTTTTGCCACTCAGCAACCACCTTTTTAAAGACACATAAAAGTGTGGGATATTCAAAAATCAAATCAAATCAAATAAACTTTATTTGTCCCCCTAGGGGGAAATTTGTCTTGGGCAAGGGAGTTATAGCAGCTGCCATGTACATGCAAACATCCATACATCATACTCAATATACAATAAAGGACAAAAAAATGTACGATAAAATATACAGTAAAAAATATAAAATAAAAACAGTGATGAGACCGACATATCCAAGAAAAGAGAAAAGAAAGAAAGTGCGGGGTGCAATAAATAGAACATCCTACCTATAGTACAAGTACAGATAAAAAACGACATATGAAAACATACTCCCAATTAAAAAAAAGAGCGAGGGATGTTGGTAAAGACCAGCAGGTGTACGGGCAACCCGATGTAAATGGTAGATAGATTGACTAATTGATGGGTTGAAAGGGTTGATGGGTTGATGGGTTCACTGACATATTTTATGTAGTAGAACAAAACTTGAAACTCTCTTAAGCTTCTAATCAATTAAAAAAAAAAACCCCACTGACTTCAAGATGAGAGAACCAGAAGTGCTAATATGCTAACTCATTTCCAGGTTTTGGAGCTCATTCCTGCAGCACTCTATTAAGCAAAACCTTTAAAAAAGAAATTACTACTGTATGTGGGTTTGTCATTTTATACGTGTGTACATACATATGTTTTTTACAAAGTTTGTGAGTAAAATGACTCCTATGTGATTCATTCCATGATGGGCAAAGCCTCATACATGGGCATAATGTTGTTGTGGGCATGCATGATGTGTCATATGTATAATGCTCTACGGGGCTCACAGTGTGGCCATATCCAACTCACCAATGTTATCCAGCGGTGCTGCCGCTCTTTCCTTAAAGATCCTGAATGAAACCATAAAGAACATTTGCATAATGGTCTTCTTTGTCTGAATGACGGAGAGCCACCACTTCAACACGCTGGTTAAAACCAGCTATGTCTTAAAAAAGCTCAAGACACAAAGAAAAAAGTACAGGGAGAGTAAATGCACAGTTCCAGGAATAGTGGACATGTTCCTTCGTCTGAAAGAGCAAAGGACAAGATGAAGATGGCGGTTAGTTGGTACATTCAGTAGTGAAATGCATTCCCTTGAGATTTTTTTTGCCCATTTTTCTGAATTAATGAGATTGTTGGCTCAAAAATAATACTGACCTGTTTTTTTCTGAATCAACAAAATAAGTTTTCATGGAAAAAGAATTAATGAGAAGTTTTCTTGGAAAAAAACAAAACTCTGCTCATGCTTTTCATAGTTGTCACAGCTCACAGGATTCCTTGCAGTCGTCTACTCCTTTCCTGCCGGCGAGAACGAGGACGCTCATTTGACAAATTTGAGCCAGGTCGCCATTTGCTTGAAATCAGACCAAGCACCGCTCCAACTTGCGTGCGTATCTCAGTGATATGTCACACATTTTTGTTTCTCTGACTGGTTGTAAAGCCTATACAGTTGTGTCCAGATACATTTTCAGTCTGCACCTCTTAAAAAGCAAAAATGAACTGAGTGAATTGGTCTGGTGCTGCCAGGCTAGGGTACTGAGGTATAACCTCTGCAATTTCTGACCTGGACTCTGTTTTTTTTTTTTTCCTGCAGATTTTCTGCCTCGGGTGCTCACAGAACAGATTGTAGCTCCACAGTCCATATTTTGGACGGAACCAATAGGTAAGTAAATCTGCAGAAATGAGCTGCAGCCAGAATCATCCAGTGTGGCGGATGAGATGAAGTTTGCATACAGCTGAGCGGTGGAAGAGGAAAAACAGAGAAGCTGGAGAGAAATAAGCAGCTGGCACTGAAACGCCCACCAGGTCAGCAAAACAAACGCACATGTACTGTATATATCCACACTCACACTCACACTGTGCATTAAGGAACAAAGATGAACCTTTGACATCTCTTACTGTCTTCAGGGCTGAATGACAATAATGATGGAATAATCTCTGATTACCTCCCTTCTGCAAACATAAAATTAATCTGCTCATAAATACCCAGTTTAACCTGATGTTCATTACACTTGTTCTACTCGGGGAAGTAATTTATTTAAGTGTACTGTATCTTTTGTTATATCCAGCAAACATAGGAATAAATGAAAGAGCTCAGGAACGATGACACTGTCATATAATTAGTGGAAAGAAGAAAAAAGAAGGAAATGAAATTGGAGGCAGGGAATAGCTGCCATAATGATAAAATAATAACCTGATCTGGTGTCGGCAGAAAGTGAGAGGGTAAGAACAGGTAGATAATGAATCTGCTGAGACTGCTCTTCAATTTGTGGTGCACATCAAAGCACGAAAAAAGGAAAGGACTGCGCTCTGGATGTGACCCCTGACTGGTGGACTTAGTGGATGTCTCTGTGGGAGATAAAATGATAAAGTGCCCTGTGGCCCAGTGTGCAAGAAAACATGATTAAGTGCCCTCTAGGAAGCTTTTCCAGCAGAGGAAACGTGCTGCAGTGCCACACAGGCAAATAACTCTTTACAAATACTCAGATTACTGTAATTAAGTAGTTTTCAGGGGTACTTGTACATTTATAAGTGGATTTTCAAATCTGTACTTTTACTCAAGTATTCATTACATGATGTAATCTACTAAGTACTCAACCATGACTTTAAATGTAACTGAGTACAATTTGAATTAATATCCAAACCTTTCATCTGCATTTTAGTAGCTGATCAGGTGATCTGATCACAAACCAATGAAAACTACGAGATATGGACGAAAAACAAAACAAAATGCTTCTGTTTGCACACATTTAGAGTAAGAATGTTACTGAATCAATTATCGATTAATTGCTTAAAAATGTATTGATGGATATTTAATCAATAGGCAGTTGCACCTCAAATGATTAATCAACTCTGTAGTCCTTCTAAATCAAAGCTAAATAAGAATTATGGTTTAAAAATGTGTATTTTGATCAGCTTCAAGAGAACTCTGTACAACTTTAAATAATAAAATGGCTGCTCACTGTGACCAACAATAACTGTCTACATTTAATATAAAACTTCAACCTCTATGGGTGGTTGACTCATTACAGGGTTTAAAAACCAAGAGTTTGATCTTTTAAAATATATTTTCCAGTGTTAATGATAATAAATTACCTTGATACAGTGTCTGTATGGAAATGATTCTTTGTGGTGTTCCAATGTGAAGCATTTCTACAGTATGGATGCCTCTTGAAAACAGATGTGCACCACCCAAAAAATAAAAAAAATAAAAAAATCTCTCTGTGTACTTTGATGTCTACATCAGTGGCCTGTGTACTCTCCAGCCTTATTGACCCATAAGAAAAGATATTTCCAACATTAATTACTTCCCTTTGATTGCACCATGAGATTATATGAGGAAATGAGTCAGGAGATGAGTCATAAGATAAAAAAAGGCTCATCATCCACAGAGATGAGCTTAAGGACTGTCAGTCATAGCGAGACACGAGGCAATTACAC
>JAJHUR010109030.1:1056-14792 GCA_027495735.1 Lutjanus campechanus | reverse complement strand
TTATCATTTTATGC
This sequence comes from Lutjanus campechanus, assembly GCA_027495735.1. NCBI lineage: Eukaryota > Metazoa > Chordata > Actinopteri > Lutjaniformes > Lutjanidae > Lutjanus > Lutjanus campechanus. Next base: position 14,778 of record JAJHUR010109030.1, on the reverse strand, counting down.
AGCTGTATACTTCTTCTTCACTAGTGCCCGGTTTCACAGATATTTCAGGCTGACTGTGGAGCAGTCTGATCAATATGGCTTATGTGATTGGCCACTGACTTTGTCTTATACTTGTGAGAGGTCACAGCAGCCCAACTCAGAGTAGGTTCATCTAAAGTGTGGCTCGGTGCGATAAAAGTAGTAACGGTTTGACTCCACGTGGCCAAAACTGCCTGCAGAAAATCCCCAATAGAGATACATGAAGCCCCGCTACAAACATATGATGATCTTATCGACCATGATGCTTTGCTGTAGAATAAGCTAACCAACATTATATAAAGTAGTTAACATTGTCTCAACTTCAAACATTAATACAAAAACATCGGATATAAAACTGAACATTTTACTGTAGAAACAAGTTCGGGATTCTGACACAACCTCACTTAAGTGCATGGAGAAGAGGAAAATGACTGAAAATAGACAAAAGTCCAGCAACTCTTGTGCTCAGGACAATTTTATTTGTAGACCAACACATTTCGGCTTTGGCTTTCATCACGGTCATCATGAAATACAATAAATCAACACTTGCCCTGCATTTCAAACTGCATACTTTTTCTTTTTACTTTTAGTGCAGCTGCCCTTTAAAAGTACGTACTGTAACATGCAGTATGCAGACGGTTGGGACATACCACTTCCTTATAAGATGGTGCCTTGAACTTTGACCCTCTTGCTCATACACCTATCAGGATTGTGGTTCAGTTTAGCCAGAAAAGCATGCAGGCTTTCATACTGCAAAAAGGGATCTGCTGCAGTAGTCTGTCCTGGTACTATGTACTAGAACATGCTAACTCTTGTTCCGGCATACTAAAAAATACAACACGAACACTTCATGCTAATTTAAAAGTCTCATGCATGTGTACTCAGATACGCACAGGCGGATCATTTACACAGTTCTCTGAAGTCAAGAGTGTTTGCTGAATCTGACGTGACATGTTTGTACGAGCCCTTCGTGTGAATAAAAAGTAAGAGCAATTTAAGATTAGAACATGAAAAGACAGAAGAGAGAAAAGAGGCTCCAAAACTCTGCATCTCACCCTTTAAACTCACGTCACCTTCCAACATTAAGGGAAATATTAAATATATGTTCTACACAACATCTTCTCTTTTGTCTCAGGAGTGCCAGCTGATCGGCTACCTGAGAGACAACTGCCGTAAGTGTTGTTTGAATAAGTTATATATGTGAACCAGTTGTTTATCAGACTCAAAACATGGATCACTGAACCTCATTTTAGCCCACAAGAGAGTCTTTATGTTTTTGTTTTTGCTTCTTGTTTATTTTACACTTTTTTAAATCTCTTTCTGAAATGTCTGAAGTTACTGGGTGTGAAATGTTTTTACCTGTGTTGATGCTGTGATAACTCAATGTGAAGTCTAACTATTATTCTTCTTCTTCTCCACACAGCATGTTGCAAGGGTATGTAGCATTTTTTCCGTTTTGTCTCCCAGAACAATATGGTAAGTACATTACAAAACTTCAGCTGCAAGAGGTGAGATCATCAAACAAATATCGACGGTAACCAGTTTAACTTTCTTTGCTCTCATTTTTCATGTCTTAGCTGTTGATTTTGGACGGAGGTTGGCAGTTACATGGCTCTCACTCACTTTGCTCCCTCCTCCATTCAGACTCACTGGTTGAATTCATCTTAGCTCAAATAAACACTACAAAGCTCACTGGATTTGATTATGCTCATTCAGATTGCCATCTGATCCAATCGAGGCACAAATGTAAATGGAGCATTTTAAACTGTGGTAAATTGATGCAATCTGCAATATGAATGTAGTCATTTTATTTTAAAACATTCAAAAGTTAACTAAAATAGTTTTGATATCATGTCAAAGACAAGTATGTATTGTGCTGCAGAGATATCTACTAAAGTTAGCATGTCAACCAGCTGATGCCCTTAGATTTTTAGTTTCATAAATAAACAAGATAAATGGACAAAATGTCAGGAAAAGAAAGATTCTTACACCTTTTGTCAGTAATGAACAGAAAAATACAACTGTACACATTCAAGTTTCTCTCATTTATGAAACTAAGACGAGCTAAATTGTCTTGTTAACTTGTTAACTAAAATAGAACAGGAATATTCACTCATAACAAGAGAAAACTCTTCAGTTAACACTGAAAGTTAAGCTGCTAATTTCCTGCTGGACACTTGTGAATGCGCAGACAATATGGAGCCTCTGTAGACAGACATAAAACACGGGTTATTGTAGACAAACTGTACATTTACTGCCATCAGACAACTGCTAAATTTCAATCCCTCTACTCTGCTCACCAGCACCTGTCTGTCTGTCTTCACACATATCAAAAGTGGGAGGCAACCGCCATTCTGACATCCCTCCACTCCGACATGGGCCCCCAATTGTCTAAATGACAACACTTAAATTTCTGTCAAACGTCCCATCATTCCGACAGTTTTTGCGTCCTATGGTCGGAATGATGGTATTAAAAAAAAACCAAAAAAAAAAACCATCATTAATGAATTAATGATTAATACATTAAAAAACATTAATGTAACTCGGGCTAGTCTGAAACATGTTAGATTCATGTCTGAATCTCAGGGATCACTGACTGTGAGCAGAAATACAGTGTCAGTCACCTGTCACAGCAGCCAGCTGGAGCGGAGCTCTCCACAGAGCCTGTGCGTCTTCATGCACGCTGGCATCATATGCAACATTAATAATTGCAATGCAAATGTGCCTAGGGGTCCCGGAGGGTTAAAAAGCCTATATCCCAACATGCATACTTACTTTTTAAAAGTGTGAATGATGTCCAGTCTCCTTCATGTTGTACAGTAGGGGAGGGTGTGTATCCTTTTGTGCATTTAGGCATGTCGCACAAAACCAGCGTTACACTGAATATTATTTTTTTTATCTCCAGACACGCCGCGGGTCGTCCAGGTTTACAGTGAAATGGTTCGTAATGAAGCCGCATCATCCAGATAAACACTGAGCTCCATCAGAACTGTTTAAAAATCTGATTTCAGAAGCTAAAACTTTATTTTGGAAATGAATCAGAGCACACAATTAAAGAAATCACCAGCGCGCTCGCTCTCGAAATAATTTAAAAAGCAATAGGAGACAATTGAAGCCCACAGTACTGTTAATTATATCTAAATATTGTAGTTTTTTTTTTTTACATTTTAGATGAGTAATCTAACTATTTGCCGTCATTGTAAATCTGGTATCCTCTTGTCTGTTTGTATGCAAGCACACTGCAGTTTCATATTTGGAGGGTTTGGAGAGAAAACTGTATTTCATTCCTTAGCATTTTACCAAATTGTGTTGTGGAAAGCAAATATTTATTCCTTTACAGAAGCAAAACGCCTAATCAGGGTCTCTTCATCTCTGTTTACAGTTCAGCACCGGACAGGTTGTGGTCTATAGACAAGGGACGAAAACAATTCAGATAACTAAAACATGACTAAAACTAAATCAAAATTTTCTGTCAAAATTAACTGATCTGAACACGCCTGTCCAGTATTTTTGTGTTGTAGTGTTACTTCATTCTCCACTTTTCTTAAAATGAGCTCTGTTCTCTGTTGGTTTTCAGAACGGTGCCCGGCCTACCCCACCGAGCTGGTGTTTGCTCTGGACATGTCCGAGGACGTGACCCCAGTAGTCTTTGAGAAGCAGAGCAAGGCCCTCCTCAACTTGCTGGAGGACATTGCAATCGCTGAGACCGACTGTCCGGTCGGCGCTCGTGTCGCTGTAGTGGCATACAGCAATGAGACCAAGTACCTGATCCACTTCCAGGACTACCGCCACAAGAAACTGCTGATCGAATCTGTGAAGAACATCAAACTGGAGAGGGCACCCACCCGACGTGAGCTGGGGGGCGCCATGCGCTTTGTGGGTCACAACGTCTTTAAACGTGTTCGTGGAGGACTCATGATGAGGAAGGTGGCCGTCTTTTTTGCCAACGGGCCGTCACCGGACACTTCTGACATTGTTACCGCCATGATGGAGTACAGAGCTCTGAACATCGTCCCAGCAGTCATCTCTCTGCGTAACGCTCCGGCTGTTAGTCGAGCATTGGAGGTAGGTTTGGCTCATCAACGCAGCACAGAAGGAGAACTACTTTTGTTCCTTACAGGCTTCAGTTCTTCAAAGTGGCGGCCCACATTGATCAGTCACTTCAAACTGACCTGTGATCCATAATGTGCCATTTAAGACATTGTGGAGACGGCCGTCACAAAAGTGCAGTTTTTCTAGATAAAATCCCATTAGCTTTTCTTGGCCTACAGAATTACATCATCCCTGCAGCACTCGACAGGATGCTAATAAGCAGATTACACAATATTTTTGCCCTTCAGGAAACTCACTTTATCAGATTAAAAGATCACAAAGTGATACAATCCTGCTGTGACTTGGCTGAGAGACGCAGAAAACCATGTTTCTCACTGAACTTGACCTACTCAGATCATCTTTATTGACTTGCTTGACGTACATCAGGAAGGTGTTACCATGCATGACAGCACCGGTACTGTTCCTTTTTGACATCTCTGTTCACGTTTGAACAGCTCTCTGTGGTCCAGTTTCTCAAAGAACGCACCATGAACGTTGTCAGTCTCAGTGAGAGATGGCAAAAATATCTGACGTGCAGGTTTTTCATGGGGATTTTAAGATGCAGCTGGGAGATGTTCGCGAGCTACGTCCAATAAACAAACAAAATGAACTCACAAAAGTTTGAGAAAGGAAATATTCTTATGCTCGCTTTTACCCAACTAAGACGTCTTGGTTAGTCTTCCCACTGTTCCACCCACTCTAGTTTGTTCAAAATAAATCTTTAATTCGTAGCAACAGATGTGAAAATATTCTGACTCTGCAGGCTGTTTCCTCTCACTCATTCTCCAGCTCAGTGGGTATTTTTCTGTGACGCTGAATGAGAGTCTTGAGTTGGGTTGGGTACAGAAATCCTCACACAACCAATACCTACTGGACCAAATGACAACACAGCTGCCTCATTTCTGTACCACACGCCTGAGCTGACTATTGACATAGTTTCTCTCTGGTGCAGACGCAACAGACACATCACCAAATGTTACGAACATCGCAGCAACACTCTTTCTACATGGCTATAAAATATAAGTCTCAATCTAATTCTATTCTGAATTTATTCTTTTTTAAATTCAATTTTAATTTCCTTTTTTTTTTTGTAATTTCAAATTTAGTAATCAAAACATACCAATAAGAGTACTGTTAGAGTACAGTAAAGGAAAGCAATAAAAAAGGCAAGACAAGCAATAAAAATGTAGATTTTTCAAAAAATAGTAATTTATTTATTCATTTAAGAGACCTTGTGTATTGCTCGTAAATAAAGCAAAGATAATTTTATGGAAAAAAAAATTGCAGAGCATGCAATATTTCTCATCTGATTATTTGATTAATCACCAAAATAACCAATAGAATAAATTCAGATTTATCTTGTTTCATGTCATCGACTGTCCTTTTGTGATTCCTCTCTGAATAACTATCAATTCTGTTAAGTACTGTTTTACCACCGGTATCAGATAAAACCAAAACGATACACAACCCTGGTCTTGACCAGACCAATAAATTAGCAAAATAGAAGGCTAATTTTGCCCAAAATGATGTTGGACACTAATCACTGATAGCTGACATGACATGGGATAAAACGAGCAATTATTGCCCTCAAGGCTTATTTTCATTCCTGACACCCCACGTCATTTGGGTTCATTTAAATGTCTTATGTTCAGTCAAATGATTTTCTCTGAAGGTTTTTATTCACAGCTGACATGACTGTTTCGTTTCAAATCCCTGCATGTGCTCTCAGTCTTTCAGCTCTGCATATGTTGCATTCATGCCTATATTCTGATAACATTTTCCTCAGCAAATATCTCAAATTTAGAAGACGGGTTTTCTGGCAGCTTGTTGGCCCAACTCTCTTTGCACTTCGTCTCCCTTTTGAGTTAAGATTATATTTACTGTGTCGTGCCAGCAATTTGTCTTAAGCATTAAGAAACTGCAGCTGTGCTTGATAAATGATAGCGTGGCGCCAGTTATCTGGTGTGCACAAGAAATACTGTATCTTTAAGGCTGGAGATGAATGAGATGTCAGTTGTATTTTTTTCTGAATTTTTCTGTTGCTCCATGTTATCTTCTCAACACAGTTCTCGGCCACTGAAGAAATACTTATACAAGAATAAATCATTAAAAACTGGTGTTTCGTCTTAGGTTGACGACACAAGACGCGCCATCTTCAGTGACCTGACTGACCTGAGGAAGGTCAAGCACTGTGCAATCTGTTACGGTAAGCACTGAGCCTCTGGGTTAGATTCATATTTTACATAAATAAGTGCTGTCAATAGATTAAAATATTTAATCGTGATTAATCGAATGACTAACTGACTAATTGCAAATTAAACACATTTTTTTATTTGTTCAAAATGTATTTTAATTTCATATTTTTCATTTGAAATGTAATTCAAATGTAACTTTATTAAATAAAATACATTAACCAAAAACAAAAATAAAATATAATATAATTATACTACCCTAAATATAATATAATATAATTATATAAATATAAAAAAATATGCTCCAATAATAACATGACAAACACATCAGTCCATCAGGCACAGACGAGCATACTGACCTACTCAATTTAACATTAAGGCCAAAACACACTAAAAACTTCAATAGAAAAGTCAAATGAAGCTTCTATGGAACTGCAGGCTTCAGATTTAAACCAACACAGAACCAGCTGTATTTTAGAAAAGGTTGCTATTATTCTTAATCATAGTTCATTTCTATAAGCAGGATCATTTCCATCAGTGTCACTCTGACAGTTTACATCGGTGAGGATGTCCACATGACCACAGCAGACAGCAAACTGCACACAGACACACACTGAGGAGATGAAGAGGGAGAGACAGAGCCTGGACTCTTCATCATGACTTACAATAATGCAGCACCGTGACAAACGTTTTGTGGAGGAGACGAGCGTCTGTCAGTTTGGTCTTTGCAGAGACAGATATTTTAATCTGTAGTGTTTAAACCACAGAACTGTACAGTAACATCAGGATTCATCATCAATAATGTTTTTATATCTGTCGGCACTTCACACGTACGCTTCCCTCCCTCCTCTGCAGCTCATCTCTCCTCCCTCGCAGTTATGATCAGTCGGCAGGAAGTAATTAAGTATTCAAAAGTACACAAATCGGACTTGGAGTAAAAAATCACACACCACAGACGTGTACATTCATATTATGATTCACGATCATAAAAAGTTTTCATATCAAGTTGACACATCTGTCCATAGTCACACACTCTCTCCCTCTCTCTAACTTTGATAGCGCTAATGTAAATCATTAGTAATATTAATTATTAGTTTATTTGCCCAATATTGATATATTAATATTGGGCAGTCTATCATTTTGTCAGAGTAGCATGGCCTCAGACTTGGAGTTACTGACTCTAATGAATTTGAACAAAGTGCCTTCTCCCCTTGTATTCTCCTGACATTAGAATTGAAGCAGCAATTTTCCAAAACCAACCATAACAAGTATGCCAGTTTCACACAGTGTTTGTCCTGGTTTGCGTTTAAACTTCCCCCTCAATCTTTTGGTGAGGTTATCCACTTAGCAAATTGAGCTATTGGCAAATAGCTCAATGGGGCTTTTCCACTGGCAGTATCACTTGCGCTGAATCAAACACTGCTGCGCCTATTTGCATTTCCCTCAGACCCCTGTAAGCCTGCAGAGGAGTGCAGCTTCATCCAGAACGTCCCGAAGCCTCAGGAGGTGGACGTGGACCTGGCCATGGTGGTGGACAGCTCCAGGGAGATGCAGGCTGATGAGTACTCTGGTGCCCAGCAGCTGTTGGGCTCTGTGGTGGAACAGATCGCCGTGAGCCCGCAGCCCCGCAGGGCTGGCAGCCAGGCCCGGGTGGCTGTAGTCCAGCAGAGTGGACGGATTACCAAGCCAGAGTTTGACCTGCAGACCTACCAGAACCACGACCTGATGAGGACGCACCTGATCCAGACCATGAAGCAGCAGGGCGGCTCCTCTGCGCTGGGACAGACGCTGGAGTTCACCCTGAATGAGGTGCTCCTGAAGGCCAGCCAGCCGCGGAGGAAGAGGATGCTGCTGACTGTGGTGGGCACCCAGACGGCTTACAGGGACCGAGCCAAGCTGCACTACATCTCCCAGAGGGCCAAGTGTGAGGGGGTGGCGCTGTTTGTAGTGACAGTCGGCGAGCGCTACAACCGGACGCAGGTGGAGGAGTTGGCCAGTCTGCCCATGCAGCAGCACCTGATCCACGTTGGCAGACTGAAGGCCGACGAGCAGGGTTACGCCCAGCGCTTCATCAGAGTCTTCCTCTCCGCCCTCAACAGTAAGAACAGACTCAACATCAAATTAGATCAAATGTTTACATCTCCAGATTTCATCTAGTTCAAATTCATGGACAACTTTAAATCAATTTCTTCCTCTTGTTTGTAAAGGTGAACATATCTGTCCTGTCTTTTTTCAGGGGGAATAAACGCGTATCCTCCTCCTTCAATAAAACAGATCTGCGGCCGGCTGACGGATCAAGATGACGGGTAACTCACCACTTTCTAAAGATACACACAGCCTGAGATGGAACAAGTTAAATATATTAACTAAGAATCTCTCATCACAAATGTAACATTTACACATTTTTGGCTCATTTAGGGCCAACAAAGCTGAGCAGAGATGACAGGTTTGTCAAGGTAACTGCATGACTGTATAAGTAGAAAAGCTGCTATTATTTGCTGCTCTCACCAACTGATGCTCATACACAAGCTCGGAGTAACGCAGCCTTTGATAGGAAGATGAAGGGAACATTTTTAATTTTCATTCATTTTAATTTTTTTGTAGTATTTTGTCACTTCATTGAAGCAATATCACATGAGAAGGAGTGATGTGGTGCTGTATATCAGCACGGCTGTGACTTGGCCTGAGGCCTCGTGCTGAAGATGATCACAGCCGTGCTGATATTCAGTCTAATAGCACGACCGCAAGTGTGATATTGCTTTTATACAACAATTAAACCAGTGACATTTATCAGTTAACAGCAAATCCCAAAACTATAAACTATTTTAAGACATGGTTGCCATTTATATGTATTTTTGAGACGCACACCAAACACACCAGCTGAGACCGATTGAAAACGTTGGTCTGCTTCCAGATTGACTCTGGTACGGTTTGTTTGTGTGCTGAACCTGGGGGTTTGTTTTTACCTTTTTTGATTGTCCACGTGTATTGAGATGTTGATCTATTCATAGGTCTCAGTAATCAGAATTGACAGAACCATTATAGCAGTGTGATTAAAAGTTATATCAAAAACAGTTTTCATTTTAAGGGGCAATAGGCAACTTTTTCTGTGTTTAAAACATATGAAACATATGAATCACTTTTTAATGCCAAGGAGTGAACAGGGTGCTTCATAAGCTGAAAAATGAGACATTCTTGATCTCATTTGGTTGCCTCTAACAGACTGTGGTCAGCTTTATTGTGAAATGCCATGGGTCACGCTTTCCCACAAAAATGACATCGGTGTGACAAGTATGACGCGTTAAATCACAGAAATGGAGTCCGGTAGCAAGCGACCGGCAACCTCCCCAGCACAGACTGCACCACAGACTCCCCTTAAGCCCAAAAAGCAGAGGGTAAGATCCACTGATGCCTGTCTAGCCAAAAGGGAATTGGACCGACGTCAGGTGAAAAGTAGAGTGAACATCAGCGGTGCATTTGAGTCATGGAGGAGCTTCACTTTGTTTTGAAGCTCCAAAACGTCGCAGATGTGATTTTCTTCCTGTTGGACAGGTGAGATAACATTTCAACACAGCATGTGAAAGAGCTGTGAATATAAATAATTTTATATTGTGATTTTCGTTGTCTTGTTACCTCAGGTTAGCTAGGTTAGCTTTCTTGCTAACGCGGCCGAAATGCAAAGTGACTAATGTAGAAATATACTGTCTTGAGTGGGTAACGTCAGCTAATTCATCCGGACTCCCGGGATTAAAATTGGGTAAATTGGGTGGTTTTGTTGTTTGAAAATGACTTAGTCAATCACTGGCAGGTCAGTGCAGTGTAGCTACGTTACAGCTAGATGGCTAACCTTAGCTTGCTTGCATGATCGCTTGTTATCCCTATGTGTCTTACTATCTGTCCTGCTGACAACCAGAAAAACAAATGGGACAGAAAATATGGGGTCATTAACAGAGCCAGCCAGCTGTAACTTAGCTACACTGCATGGATCTGGTGTTCGTTGTTATTGTAATGTTAGCTGATAAAAGTAAATAGCAAATGGCAACATAGTTAACATGATGGAGCAAATGGTGTTTTGTTTCTGGGTCATCGCATTCTTTGCACAGATTTGCATTTGGACTCAAGGTTGAACTGATTAGCTTGATAAATGATTAGATTGCTGCCTACAGATCCAGCAGTTACACAACAACATAATCATCCCATTAGAGTCATGGTTGTGTCACCTGATGATGAATGGAAGTCCAGTGTTCACTCTCTCTCAGCTCTTTTTTGGTCTCTGCCTGCTCCTGAGGGAAATATACGACTCTGTAGCTGCTAAATGCTCAATTTTCCTCACCAGTGACTCTTAAGTGTGTCTGTCTGCTGTTTGTTGGAAACACTGAAACTGAACCAGACAGGAAATGTGCCACAAAACCAAAACTAGGAGCTAAAAGTGGCTGAAAGGCTCTATAGAGCTGCAGAGGTGGTGATAATTCACTGTTTTCATGTCTTCAAGCAAAATCCTTTTACATGTTCTGTGTTATTCAGACAAATGTGACCATGAATCAGACTTTTGGCTGCTGTGTGTCCAGTCAGGGGTCAGCAGACCTGGATTATTTCGCAGCGGAGCCAATGGAGGTGGAGGAGCCAGTGAAACCAACGGAACTGGTGAAGCCGGTGCAGCTGGTGGAGATGGTGGAGCCGGTGAAGCTGGTGGAGATGGTGGAGCCGGTGAAGCTGGTGGAGCCAGTGGGGACGGTGGAGACCTTTGTGGAGCAGACGGGAGGAAGGACTGAGACCAGTCAGCTGTATGACAGTGACCCTTTGACCACAGGAGACGACCAGAGTTCAGTCTCGGGAGCTAAGCTCTATGGTAGCCAACACGCACCACTTTATACACACAAACAAAAACAAACTGTCCTGATGAAGTAAATATAAACAGTACTCAGTCCATTGAAACCTCTCGTGGTTATCCTGATGTTCAATTTGCCCCAATCAAAGGATGAAATTCTATATTTTTCCTTTTGTCACTAAATCTCATGGAGACTCAGACTAACACCAAATGTATCTACTGTATGTAATGTGTATCACACGATCGTGGTTTTGCTGTAAAGTGGTTAATGTTGGGTTTGTCTTGGTTTGTCTGATGGATGGATGGATGGATGGATGAATAGAACAGCAACAACAGTTTTGTGTCTTTATCACCATAAATTAGTGTTTAAAGCTCTGAACTAAAGAGATGAGTGACATTGTTAGTTTAACATGGATCTCTCTCGTCTCCATTCAGACGTGTGTTTCCTCAGTCTGGACGTTGGCGAGTGCCAGGACTACACCATAATGTGGTATTTTGACAGCTATCGGCAAATGTGCACTCCCTTCTGGTACGGCGGCTGCAGCGGCAACGAAAATCGCTTCGAGACAGAGCAGGAGTGTGAGGCACTCTGTCTGGGGAAGAGCCGATGAGGAGGAAAAATGTGAATCAGGAAAATTCTTTGACAACAAATGCATCTTCGAGGAAAAATCACAAAGTCTTGAGAAGCTTTTACTCACAGCTGAAACAACATCTGGAAAGTTTAAACTGTTCCAAAACTCAGCAGCTGAGTTTTTATCATGATGAGTTGCTTTGAGTTTTTTTCCCTTGAACCTGCAATGGTTTGTTTTTCCCAAAAAAGGTCACCTTGTTTTAGTAAATTACCCTTGGAGATAGTTTTAATTTTTCATCTTTACTGACCTTTTGCACTCGAGAACATTCTGCTGGACATCCATTCCACCTTTCACTGTCTGATGACCAACAGGGACTTGAGCGTCTTTCAGGATATTTTTCATTTTGATGAGACCAGGTGCTACACAGATTCAGTCCATCCTGACCCGTCTATTCCTAAACACTGAGCACAAAACAACCTTTTAATGACGCTCTGTCAAGTCCAATGTCAAATGTGTAACTACACAGTTACGCATTTTGAGCATTTTGCTTAACCAATAGTTAAAACAGTTGATTAATTGTATTATGAATTAATTATTTTATTGTGCTAGCTTTTATGTCAGTTAAGCGTATCATTATGATGAATTGGAAATGACACAAACCAAATAGTTTCAGTATAGATAATCGGTTAAAAGACTTTCTGGAGCTTCTTTTTGAATATGACCATGGTGATGATGGACTCTGGATTTTTATAAGATCAAATATCTGTTATGTCCTGTTTGATTTAGCATTTTTGTATAGTGTCGTTGTTGTGTTATTGTCTAACAGTATGTACGCTGTCACTATGTTGTCTTTTGTCATATGTTGAATCAAAAGTATAAATAAAAAACAGTTGATTAACAATTGATTAATTGATGAATCATTCTTGAATAGTAAGATATAAAACAAGTTTTTTCTCATTTATTTCTAAGTTTCTTTATCCAGTGAATGGCTCCACTTGGTAAAACAATGTCAAATGAGATGCAATTGATATGACATGCAGCGAGGGGCCGCAGGGAGTCCAACCAGCGGCCGTTGCAGAGGACTGACAGCCTCCATACATGAGTCAGATGCCTCATGTACTATTGTACTATTGTACTATTGTACTGTACTATTACTTTTTAAAGGAATAAAATGTAACTTACTTAATTACACTTCCTGAGAAACTTGTCCAACATTGGACGCACGTATGACTTTCAAACCTGAAGGTGGTTCCCTCACATCAAGTTAACATTTCTGCATTTATCTCAAAAACTCAGAACTCTCAAGTCACCTATGTCTCGTCTTCTGATCTAAAAATGTGAAATGTGATTTTTCGCAGCCCGCTTGCAGCTCCTGTCTGTTATTCTGTTGGTTTAAGGCTGCATGACTGAAACATCATGCCTTTATTTAATGGTTGTGCTGTTTAGGTCTGTACATCAAGTTTAATGCTCAGACAGTTGCTGGGCTTCTCCTGACAATCTCATACAATAATATACATAGACTTAATGCAACGTGCAACCAAAGTCTTCTGCAGCTTGCAGCAGAACAAACAATACCATTTTTATGCCACAAGGTGGCACCAAATCATCTTCAAACCTGAGAGCATTCAGCAGCAGGTGTCTGTCTGCAGCTCCATGTGGCAGCAAAGAATAATGAGGTTATTTGTTATTCAGAGGGCAGACTCTCTCTGACTGCAGCAGCAACACAGGTTTGATTCCAGCCTGAGGCCGACCTACATGTTCTTCAGCTTCTCTCGTTCCTTCTTTTCTTGTGTATCTTCAGCTGTACCATGTAGCAAAAAGCCAATTTTAAATTAATAAGTTCTTTGAAACTAAAGTAAACACATAAATTCATGCTTGGTCACCTAGAAGAAGGTTTAAACTTGTGTTTCTCTACAGACAGAAGTGAAATGAGCACAAAAAGACACTTGAGGGGACTGTTTTGAACACACAGCTAAATTAAGCTTGACAGTTAACCTGCCACAGAGCAGGCTAGTTCAGT